>CAUYRT010104147.1:0-120601 GCA_963574885.1 Lepilemur ruficaudatus | reverse complement strand
CAGCACAGCACCCGGCACATGGAAAGCACTCAGTGTTAGTCCCACTTATTTATTATTATTAAACATTAGCTGCCAGGAGAGATATGTGTAAATTAAAACAAAAGAACCAGCATAAAACGTGCGGGGCAAGCAATATTCCTTTTATGTATACCAACCGGAGAAGGAATGACACATGTAAACCGAAAAGAAGTTTTTAAATTCCATTCCTGATGCCTCAGAAATTGCATCAGTTCTGAGGGCCATGGTTATATTTATCTTAAAGGGAAAAGCAAAATGAACAAATAAACCAACTGCACGGCTAGAGAGCTTCTAACAAGATCCACCTGTTACGCAATGGTTTTTTCCATCTAAATTCTTAGATTAGGGATCTATTAATATTGTTCTCCCAAAGCAACAGAAAAATCAACATGGGAATGAGCACTGAAACAAAACCTCCATCTCATGAATGCCAGAAAAAAAACCAGAACACCAGAGCGTGTTGTTCCGACGGACACGTGTGCTGAGGCTCAGCACGCCCACCTGTGACTCAGAGACGGAAGCCGACTGGATGCGTGTCTTTCTGACAAACGAGGATGAAACCGACCTAAGTAACGAAGAAGAATTCTAGCGCCCAAACACCCCAAGAAACATTTCACAGCCAAAACGCTCACAAGCAGGACTTCACAATATCAGAGAAGGCAATACTTCACACACAGGGAAACACTCACTGTTAAGAGGAAAAAAAGCATTTCTTTCAAAAAACAAATCACTGAAAGTTTCATACTTACAGCATCTACCATGTTTTTTACACATCAAAGAGAAAGTATCTCAAAAACTACATTATTTGGCGTATAGAGTTTTTTAAAGCGTTTGCTCTGATTTTTATCCCGCCTCTAAGCACCCAAATTGTGTGACGATTTATTCTACAGTAAGTCATCCAACAAATGTGTACCGAGCACGACAGCATCCCCCGTCCGGATCTCGGTATGTGGTACACGTCAGTGCCCTCCGGGAGCTTACGCTCTGGCAGTGGCGGCAGACAACAAACCAACGCAGTAAGAAGTAACGCCAGATGCCCGTAACTGCTACGGAAAACAGAGGTAGGATAAGAGGTGCCGTGGGGTCGACGGGAGACGCATCGCAGTGCTGAACAGGATGGCCCTGTTGAGAAGCTGAAATCTGAGCAAAGGCTTGAAAGAAGTGGAAGATGCAGGAGAAGGACAGGCACGCCAGGCCTGGGCGCAGCTAGTGCAAAGGCCCTGCGGTTGGCTTGTTGGAGGAACAGCAGGGAGGTTGAGCATGGCTGGAGCAGAGGGCGTGAGGGGGAAAGGGGCCTGAGCAGGGGTCGGTACGGTTGTACTGTCAAGAGCCAGAGAGTAAACAGTTTAGGTTTCACAGGCCAAGAGACACGATGGGGGAATTACGTAGGTCTCCGTCGCAACTCCTCAGCTCTGCTGACGTAGCATGAAAGCAGCCATCGACGAGAGCAAACAGGCATGGATGTTATCCAACAAAACTTTATTTATGGACACTGAAATTTGAATTTCATATAATTTTCATGCACTGCAAACTATACTTTTGATTTTTTTTTCCCCCAACTATTTAAACCATAGAAATTGTTCTTAGCTGGAGAGCCAGGCATTGCAGGTGGCAGGACAGATTTGGCCTGTGGGCCATAGTTTGCGGACGCCTGCTTTCGGGCCTTGCAGGCCGTGGGAAGGCCGTGGGAAGTGTTTGTTCCGAGTGTCACAGAGAACCAATGTGATCGGGCTTGGGCTCTAGGAGTCGCCCTGGAATCTCCTTTGAGAAGGCACCATGGGGGTGGGGATGAAAGGAGGGAGACCAGCTCGGAGGTGAGATGCAGGGACTGCCAGGGACTGAACCGTGCCGGCCCCTGGTGTGGCCGTACTGCAGATGGGGACCCTAAGGAGGTAAATAAGGTCAGACGAGGCCATCAGGGTGGGGCTGGTGGCAGTCCCGTAAGAAGAGGAAGCTGACAGCAGATCTGTCTTCTCCTTCCCGCCCCCTCCCCGCGCACGCCGAGGAAAGGCCGTGTGAGGACACAGTGACAGCAGCTGCCCGCGAGCCGGGAGCAGAGGCGTCACCAGAAACAACACCTTGGCCTCGGACTTCCAACTTCTGTAACTGTGAGAAAATGAATTTCTGTTGTTTGCGCCTCCCAGTCTGTGGCCTCCTGTCGTGGCCGCCAGGTGGACTAGGACAGTGGCATGCAGGGGAGGTGGTGAGAGCCGGCGGGATCCCGCAGGCACTGAGGCCAGAGCGTGACCGCACACGGGAGGCCGTGAGAGAAGGAGGGTGTTAAGGATACCGCTGAGGTCTGGGGCCTGAACTCCGACTGTAGCAATGACGTGACCGACACCTGTGCTGGGGGAGGCTGCAGTGGGACACGCAGGGCGGGAGTGCGGGCTGCAGGTCGGGGCTCGCAGAGTTGCTGCTAAACGTTTCGCAGAGTTGCACGAAGACAGAAAGGGAGCCCCCAGAATCAAGCACGTGACAGCAGGGAAAGGTCAGTGTTCACATCGAGGTGGGTAAACAGAGGCCGTAAGTGGTCTTAGGTAGGTCACCAGTGCTGGCTTACAGCCAAACGAGTTACGGAACATCCCACAGTCACAGCTTTTTGTACTTCGAATGAGGGACTGAATCGCACGTGCAGAATGAACTGAAGGACCACAAAGGTGGGGGTGCGGGGGGCTCCCCAAGCTGTTTATGCTCCTCTGAAGTTGGCAGCCCTGAGTGCGCTGTGGCTGCAACTTGCACCGACTGGTCCTCCAAGTTGTCTGGGGGAATTACCTGCTTCCAGAGGACAGTCAACCCTCACCCTGAACACAGGTGCTTCCCTGACTCAGTTACGCAGAACTGTCTTCCTCGTCCTTCACGGCCCTGCGTCGTGGCAAAGGTGTCTTCGGGCCCTGGGAGCCCGGCTCATCCTCCCAGGTCTGCTGCAGAGGCTCCCACCAGCCCTGGCAGGTGCTCTCGCCGGTCGGCCGCGTCCTGGGGGAAGAGCCTGTCCTGGTCTGAGCTGAGTCTGCCCAGGGAGCACAGACGTGATCAGGAGGAATCAAGTGGGGACCAAGCGGAGAGACGGCAGGAGTGACGCCCGCATGGCCCGAAGGCGTCCCTCGTAAGCATGGAACAGACTCTGAGAGCCACTCCTGGAAGGTTCCGGGAGCACACGAGCCACAGCAGGGCATCCACAGTCACGCTGTGGTTTCCAAAGCAGAATGACCACTCTGTACAGACCTGACCTGGTGGAGGCTGTTTCTAAATTTATCTTTGTAGCCAAGGAGAAGAGTAACATGACTTCATGGTCACTTCCCGTGGCACACGTTACTGCCACGTCTGGCGGGTTGATTCCAGCCGACACCACCTGCTGGGCCCCCACAGCCCACCGCAGGGCCTGTCCCCCCAGCCTCCCCCACCCACCCCTTTCTCCATCACCCGACTCCTCCTGGGCACCCCACACAGCCTAGCACACTCCAGCCCAAGGACCCACGGTCTCTGAAAACAGACCCCCGCGCGGCTCTCGCGGCTGTGGCGCACTGGGGCGCCCTCCACAGGCAGCCAGCTTAGTGGCTTCCTTAGCCAGCTTGGCCTAAGTAAGTTCTCCGGTGAGACCAGAGCAGCACTTCAGATTGATTTAGTCTGTGCATCCAAAGGCATCCAGTAAGTGCACTTTTACCTGCGCCGAGGAAAACAGTGAGCTCATCTGTGTACACCACCACACAGGCAAATGTCAACAAGAGGAAGACAGGCTCCCACTCACTCCGCCCAGCCAAATATTTAAAGCAGCTGAGCCCAGCCACAGCCCTAAATATTTAGATCAGCGAGTAAAGAATGAGTTTCTCATGTGCTTTTTCAATAACACTGTTACTCTAGTGCACACACACAGCAAGCGAGCAGGAACAGGGCCCAGCTCATGTCTCTGTCCATCAGCGAGAAACGACCAAATCACTCCTGCCTCCCCAGGCACGTGCATCTCACCAAGGGAGAACTGCTCTTTGGGGATGACGAGGGTACTCTGATGTGTCTCCCACCCGCCCCGGACCACCACACACCTGCCTCCCGATGTGAGCAAACGGTTCCTGACCTCTCCCAGGAAAACGCCCCAGCTCCTCAGCTGCACTGAAACCCCCCAGACCAGCCCAGACCCATCTGCACGTGGTGACACCCCCCAAAAGCCCTGTCATGCTCGTGGGCCTCCTCGTAACTACCAGGAGCACGGCACTCACGTCCTTAGGGGCTTCACACTCCACGGCCTTTTCTGTTCAAATGCAAGGTCTTGGATTGCCACACCCAAGCTCCCTGTAACTTTATTTTTGAAACATGTGCCTGTTCTTAACGGGCAATGGTCAGAGAGTGAAGACTGATCAACACTCCCCAGGAAGTTCCCTAAAGAAAGTTTCTCAAAGGATGATCGGCAGACTCCGTCTCAGCAACTTCGGGGGTTATGTTTTTAAATATGTTTTCATTTTGATTAGAATCGTAAAAAAAAATGATCTTAAAAAGCTACAGACTCTGCCATGAGTGTAACACAGGTATCACGGAACTAAGACGTCCCACGGCGCACCCAACACACAACCTGGGTCACCACACTGAGCGCCCGTCACCACCCAGAGGGCGGCTTTGTGACAGCAAAAACACACCTGTCACATTTAAAACAAAGCAGCTCCTTTTCATGCCACTGCATTTAATTTGGCAGATTTGAGTTTTTAATTGAGTAATCCAACAGCGATGAGTACGAGAAAGTTGAAACTCGTCCTACGTAGCACAGTTAAGTCCTCACTGAATGCTGTTGATAGGTCCTTGGCGACTGCGACTTTGAGCAAAACAACACGGAACAAAACCAACCTCACCGCAGCCTGACTGAGACAAACAAGAGTGAAAAGTTCCTACGGCAGATTTCTGGTCACGAAAACACCATCAAACTTCTAAATAAGGACCCAAAGCACTTCTAATACTAAACACTGAAATAAATGTGAGCCATAGAGATACATTTAGGAAAAAATAATAAAAACAAGTAAGATAGTTATTTACTTATTCCAGGTCAGGGTCTCGGTGGCTGGAGCCCACCTGGCGGCTCAGGATCCCAGGCAGGAACCCGCCCTGGCCAGGACACGTCGCAGGGCACACTCACACACTCACACTCAGACGGGGACAGTCAGACACACCAAGGAACGCAGCCCAACGGGCAGAGTTCTGGGACGCGGAAGAAGGCGCAGGACCCAGAGAAACGAGCAAATCCACAACAGACGAGGGGACATTGTGCAAATTCCACACAGACACGGGCCCTGGCTGGGAACCGATTTTTTTTCTTCTCTTCAACGTTATAACGAAACGGCACTGTCGGGGGACCTGCTGGACAGTTTTAAGGGACCATAAAATAACAACACGGGTCCACTGTGCAGCGAGGCGCGTTGGCATGGACACTGTTGAGACCTGCAGCCATCGCTCTGGATCCGGACTATTCCAGGGTTCAGGACATCCATCCCAGGAGACGGGGTGAAAGGAATGAAAGGGACCCAAAGAGCAGCCAAGCAAGGGGCGCTTGCCAGGTAATCAAGGTGTGTGGCCCTGGATGACGCCAGCCCATCCTCATCTCTGGGAGCTGCACGCACAGGAAGGAAGCAGCCCTGCTCGCTCCAACTCTGAGCACCTGCCACGCCCCAGCGCTGTGCGGCAGGCTGGAGACAGGCCTGACAGGGGACACCCAAGGCGGCCCTGGCCTCAATGGTTGCAGGGGCATCCTACCCAACCTGGAGTCTGGAAGCTCCAGGCTCCCATCGAGAGCACAGCAGGAGATGAGGCCATATCACTGCGATTTTCACAACCACTTCCAAGAACATAACCTCATAAGCACGAGGAACACCTGCCGTCCACCACACAACGTACACAGAGCAACACGTAACTGTTGAAAAGCAAACATTTTGACCTTGCGGTTCTCCAACACACTTTAATAACCTACCCCAGTTTATGCTGATTTATTCTTAAATGGTTAAGAAAGCAAGTAAACATACAAATTTTTCTTTATTTTCAAAGGCGACTGAAATATTCTTACATAGCCTTTGCCACCTCACGCTGCTGTCAACAGCCAGTTATTATTAATTTCACATAAATCGTCAGCTATAAATATTTGCGCCGTCTCAGCAGGGGATTTATTAGTGAGCCGGCTGGCTTTAGCGATGGATTTACGCAAACTCCACGCAGGAGGGACGGTCAGTGTGTTCACGCGTCTCACTCCCTCCATCTGCTGGCGGCTACTGAAAATGAGTCCCCAAAAACTCCAGGCTTCGGTTTTTAAATAATTGGCACTGACAAACTGACACAGCCTTAGTTATAAACAACAGGGTGATTTAACGAGAGGAGCAGCCACATGAAGGCAGTCACAGACCAGCGTACGAGAGGAAGGTGAATTCTGGATGTCAGTAAACATTTACTTTCTGGGATGTATTTCCGTGGACGCTAGACCTGGGGCACTGTGGGTTAGTCTCACCATTTCTGGCCCTTCAGGGGTAAGTGCCCCGAGAAGCCCGCTATTCGGAGCATCAGTGCTGAGTGCAGAGTGATGGGCAGAGCAGGTGTCGCCAGGCGCCATGACCACGCCGCCAGGTCCGTCGGATTCCACCTCTTCCCCAGGATGCCAGGCTGCACTTTCATCTCTCTCCCGAGCCTCTTTCTTGATAAAGGCTGCCCGCTTCCTGGGGAAATCGGAGCGAGTTCTTCAGGCCTGAAATAGACCCCTCCCCCACCGACTGCACACCTGCCTCACCTGGGCTGTCCCCTCCGTGACCTAGGATGCAACCCTCTCCTCTCGGTCAGTGCCAACCTGGTGTCCTGACTCCAGCTACCTCCTCTGGAGAGGGTGAGATTAGATTTTCTTTTAAAAATAGGTTGATGCTTTTATAATCATGTTTACATCATGAAAAAAATGTCAATCTGGAAAACTACACATCAGATTCTCAATTCTTCTTTAAAATAGCCAAATTCCTAAATCTCACGAAATGCCAAACACGGTGCCTGGCCCTCCGAGATGCTCCATACACCAGCCAAAGGAAAAAAGGAAACATTTAAAACCTCAGAGCAGTAAAAACTTTCAACTGACGTCTGAAAGTTATTCCTGAGTCTCCGATTAGAAATGAGAGACACAAAGCAAGGGGACCATGTTGGACCCTTGTTTCGTTTTTCTGGTTTAATAATAAAAATATTTAAATATGAAAACAAAATCCAGAATGCCTGTTTGCTATGAAGAACAGATGACATTAGAATCTTTCTAATCACCAGAAGGGGGCGGCATCTTAAAAGCCATGTAAGAACATTTTACTTTTGTCTCTTAGAGTAAGACGACCAAATGCTAAAAGTCCATCCGAAAACGCTAAACCTACAAATTTCCTTCTAAACATCTCCATCTCCACTTCTTTTGTATCACTGGAAAAATATCCTTCCTGTATGTGAGTCTATGACTGTTACAAAATAGTTTTAATTTATGTAAACCCTAATTCACCTTGGACTCTGATTCATCTTTTAATGAGCCTAGAGCTTCCCCACACCATTTGAACACACATTGTTTGAAAACCTCAAAGCTAAAACACACAGTGCGTATATTTAAGTATATATCCATATATGCAGAAATGCATATTTATTTTGTATAGTTAGCATACATCATTTGCTTAAATGAAGCAAAAACCTTGAAGACTTTTTTAAGCAAACTTCATTAGAAACATTTAACACGTAAATCAAGCAAGAAAAAATTCTGTGATCTAAAACAATTCCCCAAAAGTTCATTAATACCATTGTAACTCATTCCAAGATGAATTTTAAGCCACTGCTTTTGAAACCAGGCTGTTGCTCTGCCTCATTTCTTGATTACTGTGATGGGTCTTATGTCTTGGAGGAAGGACCCACCCATCCACGTACAAGGACGGCCCATGCCTTCATCCACCAATACCTCCCATCAGGTGCACAACATGCTCTCCTAGAGCTCAGGAAAAGTTGCTGATCTGGGCACCAGCGTGGGAGTCACAGGCACTTCCGATTTACACCACAGGCTGAGAGTGGCTGATCTCGACATAGGATGTGCCCCCTTCCCTTCTCAGCCATGGCACACGTGGCCAGGTGAACAGCGGCCCGAGGCAGGATGGGTTCACCTGAGGCTTATTCTAGCTCAGCAGCCCTCAACAACGCCACCCTCCTGGACACCTGAGCATCGTTAACTGGAGCTGTCAGACAGCCTCTCTTTTTGAGACACAATGGGCCTCCCTGTGAGGCCCGTGTTCTTAAAGTCCGTGCAGGAGACGCCCACCCTCTCTTCTATTTCTCAGTGAGCAGCCCTGCCAGCACCTACACCCTGCGAGGGTACAGCCTCTCCTGCCGTCACGTCCCCAACAACCCCAGCCAGGACTGACGCCCCAACACAGACTCACCACATTCGGGGTGTCTGCCGCCTCCACTCTGATGTGGTTACTTTACCTTCAACACCCCTCCCAGGCTTGTTGTACCTGTAAACTGGGGAAGCCTGCTCGAAATCACCTTGTCGACAGATTCCTTCCTCCCGGAAGGAATCTCGGGGAGCACGTGCAGTACCCCCAGCCCCCTCTCAGCCCTAGCGGCAGCCCCTCCTGGAGGCCGGCCCTCCAAAAGCATGGGAAGGTGGAATCTTCCCTTTGGGGTCTGCGTCTTGCTCATTTCCAAGCAGAACTAGAGCGAGTCTCCCTCTCCTCTGGCAGCGTGGTGTCCAGAATTAAATGGAACACCGGGTGGCCTGAGCGGTGACGGCAGGGCCTCCCTGGCTCCAGAGCGGGGCTGCTAAGCACAGCTCCTGGCCTCCTGGCCGCCCTCCCCCACCCAGCCGCCCCGGCCGCAGCGAGCCGTCCAGCCAGGCCTGGATCCCTGGGAACCAGAGCTGATCTAGGTTTACAGCCATCAGCCACACTCGCATCTCAGACTCAAGGCCAAACACAACGGCACGGGCTGGCCACATTTGCTTCTAAGAAAAAGAAGTGATTAACTTCTAAAAGCGTGATTAACTTTCTAAACCGAAACCCACGCGCCTTTGTCACACGGGCCGCTGGGTTCTAGACCCGGGACCAAGGCGGCACGTTACTTGCTACTCCATTCCATATCATTGGGTGGCTGAGGGTACAGCGGTAGGCTTTGCGGTGACTCCAGGCTTGGTCCCTGCCTCCAAAGTCACCCTGAGGAGACACAGAGGGGACTCCAATGCCCTGGAGAGTGAGGGGCGGGGAACACCGGGCTGCCACTTCATCACCCACCAGCAGCCCCGTGCAGGGGGGCTGCCCCTTTCTTTGCATCTTATTCCAAAAATAACAGATAATGTTCTGGTTCTAAAATCATTCCTAGCCTCCCAGCCAGGCTCAGCTTTCTTACACCAGCACCGGTCAGCGTCAGCCTCACGCCGCTTTTTATCCCAAGACTGTTCCCTGCCGGCTTCAACCACCCCCAACCCCACCCTCGGGGCTCAGGGCTCCTTCCTTATCACCCAGGAGACGCTGCACTCCCTGGCCAACCCGGCACCCCACATAAAGGATGGGCACGGAACGGTTAATAATCATCATCTTTGGACAGAGACATTACGGGTGCTTCTAGCTATGTTTGCATTACGAGAAAAACGAGGCAAACTTAGTTTCTAAAGCCGGAACCTTAAAAAAGTTACCATTAAGTAAGAACTGGAGAGCTGGTAACCATGAGAGGAAAGAAGAAATACTTCCTAACCCTTCCCAAACCTTTCCCTACGACCCAATCTCTTCCCTGCCCCAGGCGCTCGGGAATCCTGTCTGCCCCCACGTGAGTGTGCCCCACTGACACCCTACCCTTCTCCGTCCGGGCTATACGAACACGAAAATGACCATCTCTTTCTCCATCACCGCCATTCTAAAATAATTTCAAAATAGAAAGACAGACTTCCCAAAGAACATACCAACAAGGGCAGGCAGGTCCTCCTGCCCGTGAAGAGCCAGGAGTTACACTTGAGAAGTTCAGCTGGACTGAAAATGAAAATTCAGAAATAAGCCACGATGGAAAGGTGTCGCTCAAAACCTCACAGCGGGTTTTCTGCCCAACCTTCCCAAGAGGGGCCGGGGAAGGGCCTCCCAGAGGAAGCAGCAGTTGGGAAATGAGGCAGGGATGGATACTTGAGGTCAGTGAGACACAGCTGCATTTTGACAGGAAAACAAGCAAGCACGGGCATGACAGTAGGAAACCCAAACTGCTGATAAACCCAAGGCCAGTTGAAGTTCTAGAATGAGCTAAGAAAACAAGCCACCTGAGACCCTGCCAGCTGGACGACTCCTTAAAGCTCTCGTCAGCAATAACAAATCCCCATCGTTTTGAGTACAGGAGGCACACTGTGTCTGCACAGTCTATCAGTTAATTTTAGTTAGTAGTAACATTTGTGGTAATTTTTTTTAAAGAGACGAGGTCTCGCTATGTTGCCCAGGCTAGTCTCATGCTCCAGGGCTCGAGCGATCCTCCACCTCGGCCTCCTGAGTAGCTGGGACCACAGGTGTGCACCACCATGCCCAGCTTATGGTATTCTTGAACTATAATTAACACTGCTAATCTCCAAATAAAAGGTGGATTTAAAAGGAACAGAAAAATAACTACTTGTGTCACTGTGTGAATTTAAGGAAATCCACAAATTGTCCCCCAAAAGAATTTAGGAATCAAAACAAACACAGTATAATTTCCTAATATTAACAATTCGGCTGCAAAGGGCTGTTAACGGCTCTACAGAAAGTCAATTATTTTTTTGTCCAGATTTTACTATTCAGAGATGTTAAGCATGAGAGGCCAGACAGGGCCAGGGTGCATTGGCCACAGCGATTCAGCGGTTCTCAGGAGGTCCCAACATCTCAGCATCAAGGGTTGGGAAGGCAACTGGTGCAGGGGTGAGGCTGGCACTCAACAGAGAAAGGGCGGAGGGGTGAAGCATAGAGGAGGGGTAGAAGGAGAAGAAACGCCAGTCGCCCCTCCGTACTACGTATTCTACCCATGATGAATCCTGACAACTACGCTCCTCTGGAGGATACGCATCTAACAATGGTGGGGGCCGGGTGGGTGATGGCAGGTTGCTTGGTGGACACAATGCGTGTTTGCCAGGGATGGATGCACTGAAGGCCCTGACTTCACCATAATGCAACATATCAATGTAACAAAATTGCACTTGTACCCCATGAATACATACAAATAAAAAATAAATGGAAAAAATTTTAAAAAAGAATATTCCTTACCAAACAGGGTAAGAGGCCTGGCACAGCACTGATGCGCCATCAGCCTAGGGAGAGAGCAGGCATCCACCATGGAGAGATAACTAATAGCCATCACATGCATCCCACCTAACGGTGAAGGCGCTGTCCCTCAACACCTGCCCTAAGGCACCTGTGTGTTGCTGTGTATATTGCTCAGAAAGTTGACTCTGGAAAGATTAAATGATTTCATAATGAAAAACATTATGGTAACTATCCCAAGCATGCACATAAAACAGGACTCGGAGAACCAATCTTAGGGAAGGTGTACTGCCGACACCCACCTATCCTTGCAGGTACTTCTGGAGCACTCTGTCTACGGCCAACTCTAAAGCTGCACTTCCGTTCCTCGTTCACAGCCAAATGCAACACACGAACCCGATACCGAGCCCCAAAACTCATTAATAAAATGTGTGAGAAGAAACTAAATACTTGCTAAATATTACCAAAAAAAAAAAAATGGCAGAACAAAATCGCTGAAGCAAAATGAGCGTTTCTAACGCCCAGCAGCACACGGCTCCCCTCATTTCCCGGGAAGCTCGGTGGCGGGGTGTGTGGCAGGAGCCCCCGCCTCCACGGTGGCCTCCCCCCCGAGCCTCGAGCCCCCACTCTGGTCAAACAGGTCAAACAGTCAAACTTAAAAAAAATGATGCGTTTCCTGTCCCTCAAAGCACACCAAGCACACGGTGAGCACCCACTGACCTCGGCCCAGAGCCTCAACTTTGCACCCGGGACCCTTGCAAGGCGGGTGCACGACCGAAGGCAAGCCACTCTCTCTCTGGTTTTCCTTCTCTCTCCAGCCATGCCGGCTCCTCCTTCCTTCAGAAACTCTCTCTTACTTTTCCACCCGGAACGCTCTGCACGGAAAGAGGGGCTAACGGGCGTCTGCTTAGTTAACAAGTGAAAGTGAGTCTATCATTATCACCGTGTCTCTATTTGGGTACTTACTACCTGCTCCCTACAAACGGCTCAAAAATAAATCAATTCGAGCCACGGACTCACCCATTCAGGTAAGGATTTAGTGAGCACTGCCGCGCCAAGCTGCACAAGGATGAACCAGCGACGGAGAGCAACACAGTCAACACGTCTGCTTTCAGAGGACTCAAGACCGTCACCCGGTAATTCCCTGCGTCCTGCTCTGGATGCCAGTTACACACGTGCTACACGTGTGACTTCACTCCAGCTGTATGTTGACGAGCTGTGCATTGTATGTGAACCGTATGTGAATGACACTCCCACCAAACACGCCCCCAGGAAAAGCTGCAGTATTTGGGTCATCCCTTGCCAACTGCTCCCTCCTTTCTTATTTGGGATGGAAGGACCTGCATCCCCCCAAGCCAACTTTGGAACACCTTTGTCACATTTCTTAGTGGTCTGTTTTATTCACATATAAAAATCGTACTCTACATGAAGAGTCCTGCACAGCCTCACCTGGACAACACTAAACAGAACGGCCGCAAAGCCAGGACTCAGGACGGCAATGGAGCACCAGGAAACCTCAGCCGGGAAGGGCCTGTGGGTCACGCTGTCCTGCGCACAGCATCCTCTGGCGTCCAGACTCCACAAGGACACGCAGAGAGCAAGAGACGCCCGCGTCAGGCAGCCCCGACTGCTGTGAACTCAAGGCCTGGGCACCACATGGAATCTGCCTCCCACGGGAGAGTCTAAGCATTTGGGGAGGTCACAGCCTCTCCCTTCAGCCTCAACATCCTGTTCCCAGCCCCACACTCACGGGGTTGTATGGGCTGAGCCTGCCATCCCTGCCTGCCTGCATCCTTCCTGGAGTGAGTTTGCAGAGGGCAGTGTGGGTGGTCTGGCCAGGGGGCAGCAGGGGGTCTCCCTCTCTCCCCTAGATAACATGTCCCTGAGGCAGCAGAGCGCTCATGCAACTCCTCTGTGTGTGCACTTACGTGTACATGCCCACGCCACAGGGTCCACTCGCACTGAGCCGAGAGGCGGCTAAAACCCTTACTTCCACCGTCTTCTCCAGGAGGTATTTCTTCAGCTACCACTTCCACAACCTGCCTCTGACGAGCCAGTTAAGCTTGGAGCCCACCTTCCCACTCAAGCCCACACCTCATCTGTTGCCAGAACCTGTCTAAATACGCCTCTCCGTGGCAGCTGCTATCCCGCAACCTGAGAATTTAACCGATCCCTCCATTTATAGTCTGGTTGCAAATCCGCGTAGCATTCCGTGGCAGCTTTTTAACAAGTCATCTGCGATCTCAAGACACTCTCCAATTAAACAGAAATGATGAGACTGGCTTTATTTTGGGCCTGCGCAAAACAACGAGCCAACTCAGCAGCAGAAAGTCAGACCACGGTGGACAAAGTAGGTGCGTGAGCAGCGTGAATGCACCTGCTGATTTCCACCTACAAGGTTTTAGAAAGGTAAAGGTACATTTAAGTAAAAATGGGGCTCAAACATGTGTGATATCCTTCTAAGTTACTCCTAAAAACCCTAAACTGAAAATCACCTGCCTACTCCCTCCAGGTGATGCTCGAAGAATCAAACTAAGTGCAGAAATAAAAGGCAAGACCAAACACTGAGACCTGGGCAACGCGTACAGGCTACACAATGGCCTCCCAAAGATGTCCAAGCCCTAATTCCCGGCACCTGTGAATGAGACTCACATGGCAAAGACACCTCGTACATGTGATTAAGGATTTTGCAATGGGGGTTTTGAAATGATTCCGGATGCTACAGGTGGGCTCAACGTGACCACAGGATCCTTCCAAGGAGGCAGCATGGCAGGGGAAACAGAGCTCCACCCCAAAGGATGCAGGCGGCCACAAGAAGCCGGAAAAAGCAATTAACGGATTCTCCCCCGGAGTCCCCGGAAGGAAGGCGGCCTTTGATTGTAGCCCTGCAAGACCCACGTTGGGCTTCTGAGGTCCAGGACTTTAAGATAATAAATGTGTGTTGTTTTAAGCCACCAAGTGTGTGGGAATTTGGTACAGAAGCCATAGGAAATACACACACAGCCAAAGAAGAGAAAAGCCAGAATGGAAAAAGGCCAGAGCTACAGAAACCCATCAGCGTCTCCAACAAAGGACCGGAAAGAAGGTTCCAAGAAGCCAGAGGGCTCAGCAGAAGCACCGGGCTTAAGGGGGTAAAAAAAATGTCTACAAGGAGTTTTTCTAAAAAAAGGTCATGGCCCAGCCATGGTGGACGTGGTAACCACACAGCCGACGACCTTACAGTTTCCACTGGGAAAAGTGGAGAAAGCAGAGACCACAGGCAACGGGAGGAGCAAGAGGTGAAGACGCAGACTCAGAGGCTGCGGTGACTTCAGGGAGTTTTAGGGCTGCTGTAAAGAGCTCCACAAACCAGGGGGCTTAACGCAACAGATATGTGTTCCCTTGCGGCTCTGGAGGCTGAAGTCCAAAACCAAGGTGTCTGCAGGGCCGTGCTCTTCACGAAGGTTCTGAGGGAGGCTCCTCCCTGGCCGTCCCTGGCTTCAAACCCTGCCTCCATCACCATCTGGCCTAATGTGTCCCCGTCCAAATTTCCTTCTCCTTATATGAACACTGATCACTGGTTGGGGCCGACCCTAGTCTAATGTGGCCACATGTTAACTAATGACACCTGCAAAGACTCCACTTCCAAGTGAGGCCACACACACGGCTACCAGGGGCTAGAGCTGGAACATACCTTCTGGGGTGGGGGGGCCACGATTCAACCCTCGACAGTCTCTCTCCCCTGCACTGACAGGAACAAAGGGTGCAGGAAAAACTCGTGCTTAAAGCACTCACTTGTGACTCCAATTCCTACCTGCAAGGACAGCCTGGACAACGGCCTTTCCAACCCCTCACGGAGACCCACAGAAAAGAAACAGCTTATTGAGGTCGTGCCGCTTGTTTTTAGGGGACAAGGCAGAGCTGGACCAGAGTGTGCCGTGATCTATTTTCACACCCTCCAGGATGCCGTGCTACTACTGGGTTCTCAATCCCGTAACACAGCGTGGAGAACACGCCAGTTAAAACCAGGGCCCTGCATAAAACCCAGCACTGGATTTTCTGGGATGGAAAAGGAGGTGCCAGGGGACTTAGAGAAAACTGGGAGGGCAAATCCTCAGCTCTGCCTGGTCCCCAGGGGGACGTGGCAGTGGGCGGGAACAGCTGATGTCACCTGGCTCCTTTCACAGGCCGCAAGTCAGCATAATATGGCCCTGCCGTCTTCCAGGCTGATAACTACCAGCCTGCAACAGTCACGTGGGTCCAAACACACTTCTCTGGCCAGGGCTTTGCAACAGTGAGGCTCAGGACAGACACCCGACATCCAGCCTGGGGCTGCCCGCCTGACCTTGGCCCATGTGGAGATGCCCCAGGGCCCTCGGCTTGTGGCCTGTCACCTTATGAATCCAGGATAAACACAGGTTATTCTGGAAAATGCACAAGTGGATCTGGAGATGGCCAGTTCGCTAGAGAACCATTTCAACTTATAATCACAGAGGCACTTGGCAGATTCAGAGCCAAATCCCGAACCATTTAAAACGAATAGAACGAGTTTTAAATGTTTCCACCTAATTCCAGAAAGACACTCCATCAAAAGACCTACCCAGATCCTTGCCAGCTGCCTCCTGGGGTCATTAGTGTTGGAAAGCAAACGTAGGAAAGGGACTCAGAGGCAGGGCCATGACCCTGGGAGCTGGGAGGCAGGACGCGGCACTAGTCCCCACTAACAGCAGTGGTGAGACAGGCTATGGGCCATGAGTCACCTCTTCCTGGCATCTCTGGGGCTCCAGCAACCCATCATTCCGGCAGCTAAATTCCTCCTCCTGAAGTCCACTCCACACCTCTGTGATAAATCACACTTGAGAAACATGCACAGGTCCTCCCGAATGGATCCTTCTCTTCTATTTGAGGAGCTCAGAATTCAGTGTCCGTTTAATCACAAGACACCAACCGAAACCTGACCACGCAATTACACACCTGAATGACCCCATGACGCAACCTTAGAGGGCTCTGTCACTGCAACGAGCTGCCAGGGTGCCCAAGGAGACACCCCACGTTTCTCAAAGAGGCACCTGGAATTTGGGGCAAGAAAATTCTACGCTGTGCGTCCTGTCCAGCACATGGCAGGGTCGGGCAATCCTGGCCTTGGGGTAATCCTGGCCTTGCCACACTGCCTCTGAGGGCGGCACCACCCAGCTGAGCTGCAAAGTGAACCTCACTCCTCGACCTGTCCACGGTCAGGCTCAGGGTGGGGCCAAAATGGATCAAAACCACAATGGGGAGCTCTGGGCCCACATCTGGTGACCAGGAGCAACCACTGGGGACCAGGTGTCTCCACTCCCCATACAGGGCTGAACGCCCCATGGCATCACAATCAGCTGTGGCGATCATGTCTTCCTTGGATGGAACAAACATTTCATGTCTCCTCGAGGCTGCTTTGAAGATCTCAGGCCTTAAAGATCTCCTGGGGTGGACACTGGACAATAAAACCCCCCTGCATGCTACTCAAACAGCCACAGTCCACAGTTTTCTTCTTACTTGTTTCCAGTTTTGACATCAATCACTGTCATGTCTCAGAATGTCCATGTGACTGCAGGATATCCATGGTAACCTCACTATTATTTTTCTTTTTAAATGGCCTCCACTGCTGTACTTCCAATAGTTTCACACTCGATCCATTAAAAACAGAACAGCGCAGGCAATCTTACTGCATGATCAAATTCTTATAAAGCTGGGGACCAAGGACAAGCTTTCGGTCCTAGCCCCTCCATTCAGAGTGCGACATCAAAGTCCCCATCTCCTTGGGCACCAGTTTCTTAACAGGAAATCCGCACCCCTACTTCACAGGTGTATTATAAGGATCAAAGGACGCAACAATATGTACAAAAGTGCTTTGCAAACTGGAAAGTCACGTTGTCAACAGCAGCTAGTTGTGAGTCACCATGACAGCAGTGGGGCTACATTACTCCGTAAGATCTAGAGCAAGAAAAATTTAAAAAATAAAAAGTCTAGAGCAAGAACCCACTGCTCAGAAATAGGGTGGCTCTCCTCCCACACTGAGGCAGACTCCAAGGTTCTCTCTAGATATTTTTCCTTCCACCCTGTAGTTGAGCTGTGTGGTTTCGTTTGCTGTTGCGACTGTTGGTTGTTATCTAAGCACCACTGTCAAAATACTAGAGCCCAAAGAAGCCAAAAAGAAATCAACACAAAATGATAGCTATCATCAACGAATAAAACCGTTCTAGATGAGCTCACCAAAATGATTCCTATACTTGAAAATGCCCATCAATGCAGGCACACGAGTGTCTGTTCTTTAAAATGCAAATGCCATTCATTCTAAGAGCTAAGCATCCTTGGACCCGCTCGACTCTGCCTCCAGAAGACACACACAGAGCCCGAGTAGAAAGTGCACCTGCCCCGCCACTGCTGCTAACCAGCATGGGTGCAGAAGCTGCCGCCGCCGTGAAGGAGACGAAACAAAACAAAGAAGAAACCAAGCTGACAAAAGGCCAGCATTTCTGTTAATATATCCTCACCACTGACAAAAACAATGAGCAGAACAGTGCGGCAACTCCTCAAACACAGAACTGGGCCACATGACCCAACCGTCAGCTCCTAAGGATACCCTCCAAGGAACCGAAAACAGGTCACTCAACACTGTGTTCATGCAGTAATGTACACAGTAGCCAAGAGATGGACACAGCCACGTGCCCAGCAACCCAGGCATGGAGAAGCACAAGGTGGTCCCTCCACACAAGGCAACGCCGGCCAGCCACAGAGAGGAATGGAGCTACCACCCTGGACAGCAAGGGACAGACGCCAGTCACAAAAGGCCACGCACGGTCTGGTTCCATTCACATGAAATGTCCAGAATGGGTAACTCCAGAGCTGGGAAGCAGACTGGTGGCGGCCAGGGACCGGGGAGAGGGCAAATAGGGAATGACTGCTCATGGGTCCGTGGTTTCCTTCCGGGGTGATGAAACTGTTTGGGAACTAGACAGAGCTGGTGGCTACACAATATTGTAAATGTACTAAAAGCCGGTCAGGTGTTTAAAATAGTTAATTTTATGTTATATGAATTTTGCCACAATAATAATTTTCTTAAAAACGACAATAACAAAAGGGTCCCTTCACCCCTGGGATCCCAGCCCACAGCGATACTGAAGGCCATGAAGACCGGCTGTGCCCAAAGGAGATCTTTTAAATGAAAAGGTTGGTGACTGTGAGGCCTGGGAAAGACAGTGAAAGGTCTCCTTGCCAGGAAGGCCTAACCGGCATCCACCAGTGCCACCTGGCAGACCCTCCAGGACGGACAAGGGCTGCTTCAGCGAGCGGCCGACCGCCCCGGGATGCTCCTCCTCTGGCACCATAGCTGGACCTTCAGGGGCTCCCCGGATGCCGCCCAGGGAGAAGAATGGGGCCCGGCTCGCCAGAAGCCAGCTGGGCGTGAACAGAGGGACCTTTCATTCCTGAAGTCCTCCCCGAGCCACCCGGACACAGCGCGCCTTTACACGGAGGTCCGTGACGGTAAACAACCATGAAAACGAGCGCTCTGCTGTGGCAAGAGCTGAGGAAGGCTGTTTCATGATGATCGTTTTATTTCTTGACTTTCTTTCCAAGATTATTAAACTGGGCACCTTTCAACGTTAGCCAGTAATAACAAAACCCTTAATTCTTCTCAGGCTTAGACTATCAAAGGGAAGAAACGGATTATTCAAATTACACTACATCATCTCCATGACTGACAGATGGATAGGTAGGTAGACAGATGTGTCATTTTGACCCTAAACACTGAAAAGCCATTGGGTTATAACAAATGTTTATTTAAATAGTTTACTATAATTTTTTAAATTATGATAAAATACACCTAACATAAAATTTACCATTGTGACCACTTTTGAACTGTACAGTTCAGTGGCTTTAAGTGCATTCAAACTGTCGTCTGCTTTCTATAGTTTGTAAAGGTCTTAATCATGTCACTGATGTCTCCCCAAACACCTGGGGGTGGTAAGGAGAACGGGCATTGTTCCTGGGTGGTAGGACAGGAAGCAGAGGGCCCATCCTCATCGAGGAAGGCACAGGGCACAGTGCAGGCGGCAGGAGATGGGTACCACATGGCCCCGTCCAGCTCTGCCAGTGGTAGCCTCGTGCTTTTGAGGGGCGGGGGGGCGGGTGACAAAGTCCTGGCTGGACAGCGTTTCCTTTACAGCTCCAGCAACCAACGGCAGTCCCAGAACTGAGGCTTCCTCTGGAGCTCTCTGCTGCACCCCCATCATGCTCAGGCCCCCCGACCTCCAGGCAAGCTAAAAACAGAATCCCGCTTCTCACAAAGGACAGTCCTGGCTGAAGTGACCAGCCTAAGCAGGCACCCAGACGGACTCAGGTGCAGTCCGGCCCCCCTTGCAGCCGCTGCACCCCTTCTCTGCAACAGGAGCCTCCTCGAACAGCCCTGCTCAGCCCAGGCTCAGTTTTTGGTTTTTTTCATCAGTACAAAGGCAATCTATCAGGTCCAAGCCCGCAGACATGGGGCCTTTGTGCAGGGCTGAAAGAGGGATTACATTTCAGGAATAGCAAACCTACTCCCTCTCCTGGGGGCGGGCAGCAGACACGCCGGTGTTGAATGCACTTTTTGTTTACCAGCTCAATTAGCAGAGCCTTCGAGAGGATGACGACACGCACACTCCGCAAATGTTCAGAACGCGCAGAGTTAACCAGCCAAACAAAAACAACCAGGGGAAGAAGGAACGGAAAATCGCCGCCTGCCCACCGGCCACGCAGCCACGCTCTGGGCAGCTAGGGGCTCTTAGCCACCAACAACCCCCACAAGCAACCAGGGACACGGGAACTTCAGACGATTTCCCAAAGCACACAGACTCCATCAAGCATTTAGTGAAAGGCAACGTCTCGTCTGGCAAGGGCTCTGGGCAGGAGGTCAACAGAACCGAATCGGGTTTAAGTTAAAACCCTAAGGCCGTGCTGTCCAATCCAGGAGCCGCTACCACGTGTGGCTGCTGAGCACTTCACACATGGCCGGTATGCATTTCGCTGTGAGTGTACGTTACACGTCACCATGCAAAGATTTAGCACCAAAAAGGAATGCAACACGCCTCGCCAATAAACACCATATAACTGCAGTTGAGAGGATCATAGCGTGGCTCTGTAGGACTAAACTTCACCTGCTTCTTTTTACTTTTTTAATGTAGCTACTAGAACATTTTAAATGACCTACGTTGACTTATATTCCATTTCCACTGGACAGCGGTGCTGGGGGACCTCGAGAAAGTCCTGACCATATTTCTTGACAACAGAAATTCCCTCCTGGGTGCAGATGCAGAGGTGGAGGTTGGCACTCCAAGTATGAACAGAGGCGGATCCCCGCGGAAGGAGGGAGGGAGCAGCACTGGCCAGAGACAGGCTGGGCTGCGACGCAGGCCCAGGACACCACCGGGAGCTCTGGAGCACGAGTGGCCATCAGAATCATCCTGTGGTGGGCTGAAATGCCCCCGCACCCTGCCCCCTGCATGCCTGTCACACCCTGGCAGAATCAGTCACTGCACGGGGGCGTGAAAGGATGTGAGAGCTGGGCATCTCTCCCGGAAGGGACCGCAGCCCACGGTGCTCCCCGAAGCTGAGGCGACAGTCCTTCCTCGGAGGGGGCCTGGCGGGGTGTCCCTCCCCTCTCTAGAGTTCCACCTCGACGTCCGCAGTACTGCAGCCAGCCCTCAACAGCTTGTGGGATTCTGGCAGCCTTTAGCACACAGCGTGACCACTGTGAACGCTGCAGTCAATGACACACTCAGCAAAGTTCTTAAAACCAGATGCTAAGTCAACTCATCAATATCAGGCATTGCTTCCAGGCCATGCAGAGAGCAAACACTCCCCAAGCGCTTTCTACCTCCTTAACAGAATATGCCGTGGTCGCCAAACCTCGGGGGAAACGGCCAACGAGGGCACAGCACACTCGGAAGCACTTGATAAACTCTCAGTAAACCCAGTTTCCACCTCCCAGACCCCAAACACCAGTCTGGTAGGAAAGACTGCAGAATACAATAAATACGGCATCCGACAAACTGGACAAAGACTCACAGCACAGAAGCAACCGAAGCCCCAGCCCTGCCTTTGCCAGTGGGACCTGAGGCCCAGGTCATGCTAGACGCACACCTGGCGCTCTGCCTGCCACGGCAAGGCTCCGGGAGCAGATCATCCACCGCTGGTCTCTGCATTACAGCGGCTTATCACATGTTGAGCACAGTGACAATCGAAGAAACTTGCATAGGGAAGGTGTCCAAGGAGCTATGATAGGGTACAACTTACCTTATAAAAAATGCCATTTTCCTACCTCTTCTTCTCTTTTGAAAAGAGAACAGAAAGAAGGGAATGTTTCATCTTATGTCAACAGGAGATAACTCCAAGGAGACAGACTCTGCTTCCCAATCTCAGGAAAGAGTTATTTTACAGACACAAACAGGAAACCAAAAACAGAAGAAAATCAAGATAAATCTACATTTAAGGCTGGGTGCAACGGCTCATGCCTGTAATCCGAGCACTTTGGGAGCCGAGGTGGGAGGATCACTTGAAGCTATGAGTTTGAGACCAGCCTGGGCAACATAGTGAGACCCTGTCTCTATAAAACATTTTAAAAATTAGCTGGGCATGGTGGTGCATGCCTGTAGTCCCAGCTACTGGCAAGGCTGAGGCAGGAGGATCGCCTGCGCCCAGGAGTTTGAGGTTACAGTGAGCTATGATGACAACACTGCACTCCAGCCCAGGCAAAAGAGCAAGACACTGGTTCAAAAAAAAAAAAAAAAAAAAAGATAAATCTGCATTAGAAAAGAAAAAAGCTGAAGAGAACCAGAACCATTTGGATAAAGAAAAGTCCTGTGATTTTAAACATACAAATCTGTGTGCCCACACCTTTCCCTAAGGCAGCCCTTTCTCCCAGGTGGTATGAACAGATGCGAGGGTGTGTGTCTGGGCATGTCTCAGAGAGTTGCTGCTATCAAACACCTGGCCACCAGCAAGCACAGCTCACCAGGGACACAGAGCTACGGGACACTGCCCTCAACAGCTTAGAATCACGCTGGTCCTTAAAGGGCCAAGCCTTAATCAAGTGTCCTGGGATCTGCTTCCCAAACTTCAAGCACTCATGTACCACCTTTGTCATTTCTGCCACATTCAAATACCACCTATACCAGCGGTCTCCAACCTGTTTGGCACCAGGGACCAGTTTCAAAAGGAAGACAATTTTTTCCAGGGGGAGGAGGAGGGGTGGTTTCGGATGATTCAGGCGCATTACATTTATTGTGCAGTCAAACCTCTCTGCTAATGATAATCTGTATTTGCAGCCGCCCCCCAGCGCTAGCACCACCGCCCCAGCTCCACCTCAGATCATCAGGCATTAGATTCTCATAAGGAACATGCAACCTAGATCCCTCGCATGCGCAGCAGGGTTCGAGCTCCTATGAGAATCTGATGCTGCCGCTGACCTGACAAGAGGCGGAGCCTACGCAGAGATGCCAGCGATGGGGAGCAGCTGTAAATACAGATGAAGCTTCCCTCCTTCGCCTGTGTCCACCCCTCCCTGCTGTGCAGCCTGGCTCCTAACAGGCCCCAGACCTGCACTAGTCCTCGGCGCAGCACGGACCAATACCATCACCTGCTTAATCTCTCTTCAGAGCAACTTTAAGTTCTTCTAAACCTTAAGTGTATCCTAAGCAATAATACCTACAAACTCACGCCTCTAACGTCTTCCTAATGCACACTAAAACATCAACAAATAACCAACAAACATCACATGTAATACCCACTTAGGAAAACCCAAACACACCAAGCTACATTTTATACAACTATCGAACAGCTGGAAAAACAACAAATCCAAAAATCCAAACTATCTCTTTATTCTCCATGTCAACTTATCTGAAGTTTAGATTCTAAACCAAAGACCTCAGAAAACACTCAAAATCAGTTATTTAGTCTTGTTTGATTTTTCTTTTTCTTGTTCCTTCCTTCCTGGTTTACTTCGCCCACTATTGCTCTTGATACGGTCTCTTCAGAGAGCAAAAGGCCCTCTCTTAAAGGGTCACACGCACGACTGTTCTGTAACCGTCACCCAGAACCAGAAAGGACCCAAAAGGATGTTGCCTGACTTTCTGAACAGCCTGATAAGAACTTTCAAATCAAGGAAACCACAGACTTCAGTGGTGGGAAACGTTTAAAGAGATTTAAAGGTACGATCTGATCCCTGCTATTAAAACGAGAAACCATTCTGCCATAAAGGGCTCTTGACCAGTGGCTGAGATTTACTTTTTCACATAACATATCTTGACTAATTATATTTTATTAAACAGTTTATGTGTTGAGCCAAGAAAAAAAATGCTTAATACATACAATTAAATCAATCTATTGAGGCCTCTTCATTAAGAGGACATTTTTAGCTTTTCTGTTCAGAAGATTTTAATACCTAGTAGCGAGAGTGGGGAGTGGATTTAATGGGTACTTTTAGAATAATTATCCTATCAGTTACGTCTGAGAATCTGAAGGAGTCCATCATCCCAAACACTTTGGGTTGCAGAACCCAGTCACAGACTGAACGCCCAGCTCAGACTGAGTGCTGTGAAGGTGACAGTGACTTTCACATGATGTCCCTGCAGGTCACAGGCCTCTACCAGGCCAGGCCCAGAGGTATGCAGGCCCTGCCTTCACGAGAAGCCAACAGTCAGGGCCCGGGGAACTCGGAGGGCTCCCGGCCAACTCAGGAAGAGTTGAGCAAAGGAAGAGATGGTGCTGGCAGCGAAGATAAATGAGCTGAATGTCAACCAGCCAGAGGTCCTGCCCGGAGATGGCTGCAGCCACGAGAACACACGGGGCCTCCAGCCTCTGATGGCCGGTTCAAGACGGGGATGAGGGAAGTGTTTGGATTTTAGCAATGCATACTCCATATGGTAAAGCTGTCCTGACCAACCACCCTTAACCTAACTCTCCAGATTAGCTGGGGCTCTTTTTCTCCTAAAATATACCTGTCACGCCCGTCCACACTGGAGCTGGTGGGGGGCTCACCCACACCCCTCCACACCTACCAGCGGAGAACTCAGTCCTCAAGTGCTAGAGATGTTGTTTCCAAACCTCCTTCCACCTGCTTGTCACTGTAACTACATCACTTAATTAAATATCATATAAATCGATTAAATGGGAGTTTTAATAAGAGTGACTGTAATTACATCATTTGATTAAACATTACACACATTGATTAAATAAGAACTTAAATAAGAGGGTTTTTTCCTATGAAAATCAAGTTAAATGTTTTGGGAAGTCAAGTTGCTTTTTAAAAAGAAAAGTTTAGGAAAGTGTGGGCAAGTCAACTTCAAAGACGAGGGAGTGTCCCACAGCAGCCGTTATGCTCTGTTTCTTACTTATTTACATGTAATTACTCATGTTCCAAAAGTAGTATCAGGCAGAGCATCGGCTAGCCTTCCCTCAACCCCCGAGTTCTGGGAGCTCCCTCAGGCCATGCTTCGGTCCTGTTCATCTTTGTAGCCTAGGGGTCCAGCACGTGCTTGGCACTCAGCCGGTCCTGGTTGGTGGGGCTGAAGTCAGTGCAGTGTTGCACACAGCAGGCAACTGGGCGGGGATGCAGAGGCTCTCAGGGCAGCTGCTATGGCGTTTCAAAGGTTGAGATGTGACTTCTGGTCAAGGTGATAAGGAAGGAGGTCACTATTTCCTGCAGGGGTGAGACGTGCCGTGGGCAGAAGCCCAGGTACAGAGAAGAGGGCAGCAAGTTCGCAGGGTGAGGAAGTACACGAGCAGGTGCAGGACATCTGGAGGGCACAGGATCACCAGCCGGGCAGGACAGCGGTACCCAGTGAGTGGCAGAACCTGGCTGGCGGGACCCTGCTGCTTGGAGAACTACCCCAGCCCTCAGGGAACTGGACCCAGGGAGGCCCCCCCGGGCTGTGGTCCACGAGGAGCTCCATGCGCACCAAACGTCACTCCTGGACTTATGGAAAATCCAGGAAAGTGGACTTTCCTATGGAAAGTCCTGAGCCACGCAGCACACGCTGGGGCCAGCTGACACACGCACGGGGCATGGCACACACTCTCCCTTAACCGTAGGGGCTCTGGGCAGTGCTATGTGGCTAATGCTTCATTGCACTTGTCAAGCAGAGCACAGTAAAGTTCAAACCCAAACCGAGGCCAACCCCACTAAAGCCAGTAGCACCAGAACAGGGAGAACTCAGACCTGTGACCTCGCGGGATGGAGGGGAAGCCCCTTTTCCTTCCCTGAGCGCTGGCGATACAGTAGGGCATGTTTTTGCCTCTTTCCTGCGAGCAGTCCACATCTTCCAGACAAGCTGCCTTTAGAACAAAAATTCCCAATTTCCCTCCAACACAGAGAGCTATCCAAGCAGAGTAAGTACTGGAAAGGGGCCAAGGAAATGGGTTTAGATATAAAGGAAGTACAAGCAGTTAATATTTTAACCTTAGCTAGACCAGCGCTGGCCAGCAGAACTCTCAGTGGAGACAGAAACATCTCCTACCTGCGCTGTCCAGTGAGGCAGCCACCAGCAACACAAGGCTGTTGGACCTGAAAACGTGGCTGGCTGGAAGACCTGAATCTTTAAATGGCCACACGTGGCTGGTGGCTGCCATAGCGGCGGGTGCAGAGCTAGAAAACATTGGTCATCATGTTTAAAGCGTTTTCCTAGCAATGACAGGACACCTAGGACCTCCTGAGCAGTACAACCTGCCAGGTACCGCCCTAATCCCATTATCGCACCTCATCCTGATAAAAACATTCTGAGTTGTTTGCCAACAGCTCCACTTTACAGGTGAAGGAATCATTGTTGCATTTAAAAGAATCATGGGAAAGAAAATTAATTTGAAAAAAAAACCTACTAAATAGTTTATAATGCATTGGCCAGAGTTCAGCGCTAAAACAACCCTCAAGCTATGATACCCGAAAGGGATGCAAACACTTCCCAGTTAGCTCACGGCTTCTTCCTCAAGTCTCCACAGAGACACAGGAACGGAGGGCAGCTCACGGGGAATGTGCTTCCCACATCAAAGCCACCAGGCTGTTGGTGATAAGTCTTTGTCCCCTTTTAAAAGGGGACCCTCTCATACATTATAACTATGATATAAAGACCCAGTTTTAAGTTTCCTGTTGGCCAGCGAGGGAGAGACCAGCATTAAGAAGATGCTGTTTTCTTGAAAGGAACCTCTAGCCCCCACCCAGGCCCTATAAATAAAGGGGCCGGTCGGTGGCAACAGCTGCTGGCTGGAGGCAGCCTGAGCCTTCCCCACCAGGGCGAAAGCGCAGATTGCGGCTTCCGGAAGAAAACAACAGTCCCTGCCCTGCTGATCAGGCTCAGCCCAGCAAGAAAGGCAAAGGCTGAATGGAAGCACAGCCTTGGGGACTCGTTCTGGACAAAATGAAAGCATCTCCCACTGGATTTCTCTTTAAAAAGCAAAAAACACTAACAGGATCGGAGAGAAGGAAAGAAAGCAGAAGAGGACCGGGAGAGACAAGAGCCAGGACAACAGGCTCCAAGTGTCTTTCATCGTGGGCCACTCAACCGTCCTTGCCTTAGACACACAGTCTGGTTTTAATGTTCAATTCTATAAACATGGATAAATTTATACTGTTTGATGAAGGAAGTAAAGGATCCATGAATCCAAAAAATGACAGCATGCACTTTCAGCTACTGATTAGCAATGAGATTTCTAGAGGATTCTGGAGAGCCTGAGAAATTACAACTACCCATGGCTCCAGTCTCAGAACCAACTGGCCCCACAAACAGACCTGCAACTCCTGTGACGGGTGAAACCCAGAAGGGCTGAGCTAAGGTGAGACCGGCAAACCCTGGCCCAGGGGGCACAGCAAACACACCCCACCTGTGCACAGCCCCTCCAGGGCTGCCCTCCCCCAGAACCCCCGAGCACATCCACAGAGAGGTTTGCTCAGGGGCTGTGCTCAGGAGGCAGGCGGGCAGAACTCCAGGCTCAGAGACGTGAGATGCCAAGCTCACTTTCTGTTTTGCCCTTTACTTCCTAAAGGGTCTCCCTGCGCCTCAGTTTCCCTCTCACAAAACCCTGCAGGGACGTGCAGTGTGAGAACACCCGAGGGAGGAGAAGCAAGGGCACAGGTGTGGGTGGGAGGGGTGGGGCACAAGCTGAATGATGCCCATCACCCAGCTGAGGGCGGGAGCCACAGGGCTCCAAAGGATAGGGCCGTGGTCAGCTGAGGGCACCTGGCAGGGCTGGCCTCTCCAGACAACTTCTCCACCTTTTTCCCGGATCTCCATTTCTGAACATCCTTCTGCCTCAACCCTTATAGGAAAGAAGAGAAGCAAAGACTCCTAAGCCCACGCATCCCCAAGCTCTGTGCACACCCTCTGTCAGCGGCTGCCTGCTGGCGGTGTGGTTCCTCCCAAAATTCACGCCCATCAGGAAGACACACACAGGGACGAAGGCCAAGTGACAGGAGAGGCAGAGGTGGGAGTGACGCAGCCACAAGCCAAGGGACGCCCAGGACTGCTGGGAGCCACCGGAAGCCGGAAGAGGCATGACAGGGCCTCTGGAGAGAGCATAGCACCGTGCACACTTTGACCTCGGACTTGTGGCCTCCAGACCTGTGAGCGAATAAAGGGCCCTGCACCTCCCAGGCTGCGGCAGCCACAGGAAACTAACACGGGCCCTGTGGGCAGGGAGCTGCAGGGCTCACTCGTGTTTAATCATAACAACTTCCTGCCTGGACACGCACCGCATCTCTCCCCGAGGGTCTGCTGGGCCCCGCTGGAGGAGGAAGTGCTGGGCATACGACATAAATATGAGGCGCAGCCGACGGCACCTGCTCACTCGCAGCACGTGGAATCCAGGCCTCTGTTTCATAAAATGAAGTGGTCAAAACTCACGAGGCACTCTCGGTCTGCGCATTTTACTGTTTACGAATGCTTATCTCGGGGGAAAAACATGGTAAATCAGTATCGATCCCAGTTAATAATAGACGGGTGATATGCATTCAGCAGTACTTAAGTCTTCAAGGGACTTTAAAAAGCATCAAAAAAATAAAACAATTGAGGGATGGACAAATAAAGACAACGCAAGCACAGTCAGACGTTGCTTGTAGACGTTGCTTGTAGAACGCAGGTAACCAGGGTACAAGTTTGCACTGTAAAATTCTTCCCACTTTTCTGTATATTTGAAATGTTTCATAATACAATGCTTTAAAAAATACTTCAATGGCAAAACACCCTTTTAAAGTTTTCTTAGAGATGGGTCTTGCTATACTGCCCAGGATGGTCTCGAACTCCTGTCCCTCAAGAGGTGCTCCTGCCTCAGCCTCCCACGTAGCTGGGACTACGGGAGCCCACAGCACTTTTAAATACCAACAACAGGAGAAACTTCTGTTATTTACACTTTAAAACAGGACTTTTTGGGACATTCTCATCACAAATAACTAGGAAAAGTGTCCCCCAATAACATGCAAACACAAGACAGAATCCCTGGTTAGTTCCTTTGACCCACCCCTTTTATCTGTCACGCCGTTAATCACGCTGGGGAGGCCTGAGCTGTGCAAACTGCACATGCAAAGTGAAAAGAACACATAGAAGATGAACTTTTAAAGTATCTTCTTGATTCCCATAAAACAGACACTGCAGTGCTAAGTGACCCCCTTCACCTTCATTCAAAATGCTGGCGAGGGGCGCAGAGCTCCACACGGCCTGGGACCAGGGCCAGGCGCACACTGGGCCCTGTGTCTGGCTCAAGGCAGGCAAGTCCTCAATTATGTGTTAAATGGGCAGAAGGTGCAGGAACCTTAAACTGAGGAGCAGCACTTGAAGGTGTGCTCAGAAGCAGCAATGCTTGCACGGAATTTGCACAGAGCTGGTCGCAGGTATCCAGCCTGAGCAACTGGACTGAGATCCCTCCCCTAAGTGAGGCACCTTGAGGCCTCCCCGGCCTACTGTATGTCAGACGGAATCAATTTCCATGGAAAACAGTGCTCAATAATAGTAACAGCATCCCCCCGAGAGTCTGACCGCTCAAAAGCAAGGCTCACGGTTTTAATTTAAATCAGGTTTATCGGTTCAAGGAAAGCATCACATGCTGTCACACGTTGGTCATTAGTAGCTGGACCACTTTAAGATTCAATGGATACAGGCCAGGGTCATGATCATAAATAGATTTTAAAAGGTTGTGTGGGCCGGGGAAAAATGTGCATAACAAAAGGTAATTGCAAAGAGGAAGACCTACCGACTCCTCCAGAGATAATTTCCTCTAAACGGAGAGTTAGAGTAGCAACAACACACGCACCAAGAAGCCTAGCTACGGGAGGCACCTAGACCTAGACCGTGGGTTTGGGAATCAGAGGCTCCTACCCATGGCCCAGCTTCCCAGTTATAGCCACGTGACCTGGAGCAGCTGCCTAACCCACCGGAGCCTCAGTTTCCCCATGTGTAAGAGAGGGTAACAATACTGACTTCACAGGGGTCATGACAAGGACTAAATCAAACAACACAGTTAAGCAGCGGGCACAGTGCCTAGCACATACCAGACACTCAATAAATGCTAGTTTCCTTCTCGATTTCTCCATTCAGCGGCCCCTTCCCAAGCTGCAGCAAACTTAATTAGAATCAAGAGAATGCGGCAAATTCCTAGAATGTACCCAGAAAGCAAAAATCACTCTACCTAAAAACAGGATGATTACTTTATTAACAATCCAAGTCCCGGGGCTATAATTTACACAAGAGAAAGTTACAAAACTACAACTTCTTGTCCGATGATAAAAGTAGAATAGTGTTCATTAAGGACCCTGGATCCAATTAATGCATGAATTTCCTCCACAGAAGCAGCCAAAGCATCTGAGTTTCTGCCGGGGGGCGGAGGATACCAGGACTGATCAGCAGGGCTCAGGAAGCTCCTTCGGGGCCGCCGCAGTCATCTGGGCAAGAGTTAGAGCAAGTGTGAAGGAAAGCTGCTGCCCAGAGAGGAGGGCCCGGGGGCAGCAGCAGATTCAAGACGGGAAAAGCGACAAAAGAACCAGAGACAGGCCGGGCGAGGTGGCTCGTGCCTGTAATCCTAGCCCTTTGAGAGGCCGAAGCGGGAGGATCACTTGAGGGTAGGAGTTCAAGACCAGCAAGAGTAAGACCCCATCTCTACAAAAAATAGAAGAATTAGCCGGGCATGGTGGTGTGCTTCTGTAGTCCCAGCTACTTGGGAGGCTGAGGCAGGAGGATTGCTTGACCTCAGGAGTTTGAGGTTGCAGTGAGCTATAATGACACCACTACATTCTAGCCAGGGAGAAAGAGCAAGACCCTATCTGAAAAAAAAAAAAGAAAAGAAAGAGAAAAAAAAAAGAGAGACAGAAAAAAGAGAGGCAGGAAAGAAGAACTGAGGTGTGGAAGGGGACCTAGGGGGACAGCTATAGGGGATGACTGCAGGAGGGGGAAAGCTGACCCTCGCATGCCCCCAGGCTCGGGGTACGCGCAATCCATGCCACTGGAAAGCACTAAGCCCTGCTCCAAGATGCAGAAGGGGGAGAGCTTCAGGGAACAGCCCCTCCCCACGGTGAGTGGCCAGAGGGTAAGAGAAGACCTACTACCATCCCTCACCATCCCTCAGCCCCACGATGGTAATCGCACGCTAGGATCACTAGATTACAGCCCTAATACGTTAGGATTCAACTACGCTGCTGCCCATTAGGGCATGAGAACATCAAGGCACAGTTTCAATTACTCTTAATGTAACGGATGAATAAAGGAATCACTTTAGATCATGGTGAACAGCCTTAAAGGCTAATGAAACACTGACTTCCCTTAAGAAGACTGCGTGAGATAATCCGCTATATGCAAAAATATAAATACTATATATACCCCAATCTCTCAGCGCAAATATTTCATCATCATTTGTTGAGATTTGTGTTTTTGTTCATTTTGACAACGTCAAGGTATTACTTTGCTTTGGAGAAAAACCTCAAGCTAGTCCATGGAAGAGCCTGAAATGTAAGTTAAAATTAAAAGCCTTGATTTTCTATAAAATAAGCCAAAAGTCAAACTCGGGAGGGCAGAAAGGAAGTTATGTTTCAACTTGACTGGAAGTGAGCAGCTTTCTTCTACAAACAGAAGCAGCTTAGGCTCAAATCTGTCAACAGCTTTTAAATCAAAGGCCTTCGATTCTGCCTTAAACACGGAGTCAACCACAGTTCTAATCCAAAAAGGTATTTAATGGGTCTTTATTTTAAGTTTACAGATACATTTCTCAAATCCTGAATTAGCTATGTAGTCCCCTCAGTGTCCCGCCAGCCAGGCAGATCAGGATGAGCCTGAAGAACAGCTGCCTGGGGCCGTGCCTGTGGGGTCAGGCCCTAAGCCCAAGAAGGAAGCCAGACACACCCATCCCAGCCCCAGCCTCCCCTTCCTGCAGGCAGCATCCCTCCGGGTCGGCAGGCAGCGGAAGCCCAGGGTAAAAGGTGTAACTAGTTGCACACCTGAATCAACTGGCAGGAATTAAGAAAAATTCTATCATGTCAGGAAACACCTCCCATCCCCAACCCCACCCCTAAAGCAGTGGCAGAGCTTCCTAAGCCCCCTGCTCTTTCCCCGCACACCCTGGCAGCCCCCACCTATACGGTTTCTACAGGTCATTTGTTTGTCAGGGGTTTGGAATTCAGGATACTTTTCCCAAGGAAGCACTAATACTGGAAACACTGACTAGGTCCCGGACAGCTCACTGAACCCGTTCACCGGCAAAGATGCAGAAATACTGTGTTCACATAAAGAACACAGACCAAGAAGCGGAGTCACGGTGAGACTCAGAAAACTGACTCCACGTGGGGACTCAGAATAAGGACTGCGGGTGGGGCCGCCCCAGCACCAACCCCGGGAGACAGTGGTCACCCTCTCACCTTCCGGGGTCCCCTTCCTTCCATGGGCCTTCCCCATACAGCCCAAACACAAGGTAGCTCTGAACCGGGGTCTAGTTAAACAAACAATGGCATAGCCATAGGACAGAAAGGCACAGGTTCTATAAAAAAGAAAGAAATCTAAGCATACTCCTGAGGAAGATGGCCAAACCAAACTGCAAAACAGTATTAAAAAGATTTTTTTCTTTTAAAAAGTGAAGAACTACCCCATCTCACTCCATACACAAAAATTAACTTAAAATAGACCAAAGACCTAAATGTAAGAGAAAATTCCATAAAACTCTTAAGAATAAAACATAAGAGGACTATATCCTCATAACCTGGGATTAGGCCATGATTTCCTAAATATGACACCAAAAGCCCAACCAACCGAAGAAAAAATAGGTAAATTAGATTTCATTAAAATTAAAACATTTAATACATCAAAAAACACTATCAAGAATATGAAAACACAAACAATAGAAAGAACGTATTTGCCAATTATATATCTGAGAAGTGTCTGTTATCCAGAATACATAAGTAACCCTTACACATCACAATAAAAAGACAACTCAATTTAAAAATGGGCAGAAGTTGTGAACAGGCATTTCTCTAAGAAGATACACAAATAGCCAACAGGCGCATTTAAAAAATGTTCAATACCGTTAGTCATCAGGGAAATGCAAACCAAAGCCACAGAGAGACATCACTTCACACCTCTAAGTTAGCTATAATCACAAAGACAAATAACAAGACTGGCAAGGACGTGGAGAAATCAGAACCCTCGTACTCTGCCAGTGGGGACTTACGCACAACAGCCAAAACGTGGAAACAACCCAAGTGTCCATCCATGCAGGAATGGATAAGCAAAATGCGACCTATGCGTGCAACGTAACATCATTCAGTCTTAAAAAGGTAGGAAATTCTAACACATGGTACAACGCAAAGGAAACCAGTCACAACAGACCACATATTCTATGACTCCGTTTATATGAAATGACCAGAATAAGCAAATCCATAGAGGCAAATTAAATTAGAAGTTGCCAAGGCAGGGGGAGGGGGAGGAAGAAATTAAGAGTGTCTGCTAAGGGATACAGGGTTCTTTGGGGGAGGGGAGGTGACAAAATGTTCTGATAGTGTCGATGGTTGCCCAATTTGTGAATATCCTTAAAAAAAAAATCACTGAACTGTACACTTTAAAGGGGTGAATTTTATGGTATATTACATTTCAATTAAAAAAATTTTACAGTGAAAAATTACATATTGACTTTCATGGGCATAGGAAATTTCCAGAAGGATCTAACATTACTCATAAGCACATAACAGTGGTTCATCTGGGAATCTGGACAAGGTATAGCCTTTAGCCTTGTATTTCCTGTGCTGATTTTTTTTTAACAGTGAGTATACACCACGTGAGAAAGCGAGAAATGAGAAAGTGACTGATTCTTGGAGAAAAACGTTTACAGCGAGGAAGACTCTGCCACTGACGTGATCACCCACCAGCAACCCCAAAGTGCGCCCGGTGCAGGGCCTGCCAGAGGACAACGGGTCAGGACACGACACACCAGCTCTTGCTCCCCTGAACGTTTCCGCCTTGGGACACCCAAATCATGCCATCGTCATTCTTATAAAGTCTAAGCTGGCAAATTAAAAAAAAAATCTGCAATGAAATGTGTAATGAAAATTTTTTGCCCTTATTAAAAACAGACCTGTTTGAGGCTATGGTAATTATTTCACAGAGCGCCGATGGGTGTGTGCTCTGCTCCTGCCCACAGTACCTCGTGGCTCCTGGTGAGATCGATTTGCACAGGGTATTTACGGCGGAGAGCGTAACTGCATTATTGCAAGTTACGGCAGTTGAGAGTGGTTGCGTCGTTCTGATCAACCGCTGCGAGCAGAGTCCTCGGCGAGGAATGCAGCCCCATCCCAGCGTAACATCGTTCCTATGGGAAAACCAGACCAGGCTTCCTGGAACTCAGTGTGGGGAAGAGTGGGCTGGACTCTCCAGGGTCTTTTCATTTCTCCAGAAGGCTAAGGCTGGAGGGTAGCTAGGTTAAGCAGAAGGAGAGAGGAAGTTGATGGAGACATGAGAACATTCTGGAACGGCTCTGAGTATTTTCAAGGGCTTAAAAGGTCAGATTTCAAAACATGTGGTTTTCCTGGTCACACTTCATTCTTAGAATCAATCCTATGCATCAGAGATACTGGGACGGACGGAAACCGAAGCCAGGGACCCACACAGAGGCCCAGAGAGAACACTCTGCTGTCAGAGACAGACAGACAGTAAACGTAGGTCACAAGGAAGAGGTGACAGAAGAACAGGCAACAGGGAGGATGGCCCCAGCCCATCTCCACTGGGTGCCACACACCCCTCCACACACAGGTGCATGGGGCCCTGGCAGAACCGAAGGAGCCCCATGAACGTGGGCGTTCACTGCACACCCTGGTGGATCAGGCACAGAGCTAGGCCTTTGCGTGCAAGGCAGGCCTCCAGCCTACTCCTCCTCATCACCCCCACCACCCGCAGCCCTAGTCGGGTAAACCGTGCCCCTCCCACCTACAGACAGGAGGCCTGAGCTCGGCCAGGCTGAGTACGTAGCCTACGGTGGTCACTAAGAGAGGTGAAGCTGGGACTCTGCCCCAGCACATCTGTCCCTGAGGACCCCGCTGTTAGTCCAAACTTGTCACTTTACAAACAGGTGGCCTCTGGAGGGTAGCTAGCCTACCCAGGGCCACAAACGTCACTCGCATGAGGAAAGGCCACAGGTTCCTCAAAGGGCACTTAGCCATCAATGTTACCTACAAATCTAAAATGTTCTGCCGTTTCTGAAATGCAGCCGAGTCAGCCATTTCCACAAGGTACAACCCAAACGCACACCACAAAGGTGCACACAGACGGGACAGAACCTGGGTGCCCACTCTGGGGCCAGGCTGTCTGGGTGGACCCTGGCAGGTTCATGAACCCTCTGTGCCTCAGTTTCCTTATCCAGGCAGCAGGGAAAGTTCTAGGACAGGATGCTGGGAAGAGTTAGTGGGCTTCATCAGGTCAAGCACTTAGAGTTCTTGGCACAGAGAAAAAGCCAATAAGTCTTTACTGACATCATCAGCATCATCATTTCTCATTTTCCACAGGTTCTCTTTTTATAAGTTCTCAAATGCCAGAATCTGTGGAATGAATTCAGACTCCACGCCTGTCCCCATGGCCGCCTGGTTCCCACCTTCCTGGCTAGTTCCCTGAGTGGGAACGGCATTCTCGGGGCTTCGCTTCACAGGAGCAGAACAGGTGGGCTTCACGTCCTGAGGCTCTGCTCTGAAAGCAGGAGGCAGACCTTCCCCCGCCAGGACCCCACCCGAGATCCCGGTTCACCGCGCCAGCCAGGAAGACGAGCCTGCCCTGCTCCATTCACCCTCGATCTCCAGAAAGCCCCAGGGCAACAGCAGTGCCACTAAATGCTCACTGTCCTCGGAAAATGGTCAAGCCCAGATCCAGAATAACACAGCCCTCGGTTCAAAATTAACTGCTACGTTCCCAGGGAAGAAGAGCAACAGACCACACGAGCTTGTGTCCGGGTTCCAGCCAAGACAGACTTCCAGAAACACAGACACTCAGGAGTGAACAAGTGGCGCCGCCCGACTGCATGAGAAATGACCTCTAAACTTGAGGCTTCTGGACCTTATGGTCTGGTAGAGCGACCCGCAATGCTCACCTTACTGCACTTTCTAAAGCAGCTGGCGAACTAATACATATAACTGTTATAATACATATTGGTTTGTGTTAACTGAAACACACACAGAGGGAGGGGGGACCAAAGCCCTGGAAACCAAGGCTACCTCCCACTGAATTCAGCCGCAGGCTCCAGATGCTGCCCCCCAGCGAGAGGGGGTGGGCCCAGGGGCCACGGCTGGCTGGCGGGCGCAGGGGCAGAGAGCCGGGAGCTCCTTGGTCAGGCGCGTGCCATGTGTTGGAGGCCAGAGCTGGCCAGCCTGTTGAGGAGATGGTTGGTTGGTTGGTTGGTTATGTTATGGAACATTCAGGGCACCCACTCTGTGCACCTACGACAACGAGGCAAAGCAGCACAGGAGAAAGGTAAGAAGAGTCCAGGCACTCGTGGGCTCTCTACTGAAGCCCTTCTCTGGTTTGTGGGGCCACAGATTCCCCCAAGGCTCGTCTGCAGGAGGAGCCTGGGGCCTGCAGGCCTAGGAGGGGCACCAGGAAGAGACCGATATAGGCCTTGGGGTCAGCCTGCCCCACCTCCTTCTGCGGCCCCTGGAGCAGCGGTTGAGCCCTAGAAGTGCACAAGGTAGGTGTAGGTCAAGGAAAAAGGGGGACCGGCTGTCACAGGCTTGTTCTTGGATCCGGGCTGGACACGAGTTCCCCACAATGGGTCAAGTTCACCAGGAGGCAGCTCCAGGGAGCTGGTCAGCGGCAGGTGTGCAGGGGTGGCCCCACCAAGCTGCCCCCGGCCACCTTCACACACTCACCCTTCTCCAGGTCTCAGTCCACCTACCCATCCTTTGGGAAACTTTCAGAAGCTAAGCCGCAGCCTGTCACCCAGGCTCTCTTGCAGCACGCCGTTCTTCCTCGCAGCTCCCACTGAGCCACGGGCAGAAACAGGAGGATGCGGCGGCCAGGTCTCGTGGCTTTGTTGTTTAGGCCTGTGCTGCTTCGCCTCGTTGTGGTAGGTGCACAGAGTGGGTGCCCTGAATGTTCCATAACATAACCAACCAACCAACCATCTCCTCAACAGGCCGGCCACCTCTGGCCTCCGACACGCGGCACGCGCCTGACCAAGGAGCTCCCGGCTCTCTGCCCCTGCGCCCACCAGCCAGCCGTGGCTCCGCTCCTCACTTTGGTGAGGACCACACAGGGAGACTGCCAAGATCAAACAGAAGTTCACAAACGTGGTCTGGGTCAACTGCTCATGTTCTGCCAAAAGTAATCTGACGAAAAGAGCCAAGGACGGAACAGCTCATGTGCAGCCCAGCCTCTGAACGTGACTGCCTCTTCATTCTTTGCAACTGGCGAGCCCTCGGCTCCGGCCCTGAATGCACCTGTGGAGCACAATTCACATTTAGCACAGGACATGTCAATGGGCTCTGAGTGCGTCACGGCAGAGGCCGAGGTGCACAGTGAGCACCTTCCCATGCGCATGGCCACAGACTGGACTGGGGCCGGCCTTCACTCAGACACTAGAGACGGAGTCCAACCCAACGGGCACAAGGAGACGGGAGCCGTGAGCAGGACAGCGGGCTCTCTGCGTCCCCGAACGGACAGCGAGAAGAGTGGCCCTACACAGCAGACGCGCCTCCGGCTCCTTTACGAGACACTGCTCCTGTTAGCTCAGACAGCTAAGGAAACACCCGCGTGGGGAGAAGGATCACAGCAGCCCCTGCAGCTGTGCCTGGGGCGCCGGGGCTCTCATGTCCCACCACCCTCCCCTTCACACCCGCCCCTCGCCCTGGCTCTCCAGGTCCAGGATGCTGAGAAGCCAACAGCCCTACCACCCCTGCGGGAACCCTCTACGATTTTACTGGCTGGAGAGAAGGCATTGTTTGGAAAACTGGAGAAAGTTCCAAATGGCATCAGGGTTTTATGAGGCACTTAGAACTTCCCACCACAGGCCGCTCCCTCCCTAAAGCTGGAGCTGGAGCCTTCCCAATTTGGGGTGCTGGGGGGTGGCGTGGGTCTTTCCTTCCCAGAGCCCTGGGGCGGTAATCCAGCTCTCAGCGTGGGCTTCCTGACACCCAGGTGCCCGGGGGATGGATCCCAGAGAAAATGTCACTTGCTCCAGTTACACGAAACCTGAATAAATGGCGTGGAGCATCGAAGCAGGCCCCACTCTTGGCCTCAGTGTGGACACTGCATGGCAGGCAGGGCCATGCTAATCAAAATGAGATGCTCGAGATCAGGGTTCCTAATCACCTGCCAAATTAGCGTGCTGTCTTACAGGCTCCTTGCTCCTTCCTCCTCCTCCCCACAGGTCTGCCTTCCATAAACCTTTCTATTTCTCAAGATCGCCTTCCCCAGGGCCTTCTGAAGGTCTCCTGCAGGGACTCCGAGGTGTTAGTTACAAATAAGCTTCCGTGAATTTCTGGCCAGAGGTGACTCAGAGGAAAAGAGTCTGTGTCCACCCAGTTAAGGGGCCCCGGAGGGCTGGCCTCGGCCAGGCCCCAGCAGTTGGGGTGGGAGGTAGATGACCAGTGCGTCTTGGATCCCTAACCTGAAGTGCCTTTCACACACCAAGTGACCAAAGCTAAGCCACTGTCAAAAGGAAATACTGCTTCACTTACAGATGTCACTCGTGCTCACAGGTGCCCCGAGTGGCTCCACTCCTGCAGGCCACCACACCTGCCAGAGATCGTTGCCCTTGGCTCCCTCCAAATCCAAAGCCCCGAGAGATGACTGTCTGACCTGCAGTCCCACGGTGACTCCAGGTGCAAACTGGAACCAGCCCCACCAGTTCACACGCAGACCCCGCTGCTGCCACATGTCAACCGACAAAGCAGGAGAGCCTCGGCACCGCCAAGGACTCAACCTGCCTTCTTAACACTGGTGATGACGACAGTGATTCCAGCAGTGGCCATCACTAAGTACTGACCATGTGCTAGTGACCTCAGATCAGCTCTCTGAACTAATCCTAACAAAGCTGCAAGGCAGGTATTAATGCCACTTGCAGACTAAATCAAACACAGGCTCGGAGGAACGACACAGCGGTAGGGACTGAGTGAAAACTGAAACCCAGAGGAGGCTGTCTCCACACCCTTCGCCGTGGTCACACAGTCAGACGCATGTGCACGTGTGTGTATGTGTGTAAGCAGTTAGTACTCAGGCGGGAGCTGCCTCTCTGTGCCCACAGCAAGCACCTGACGCTGTGCAGAGCCAGAACTGGGCTCAGGTGAGAGGGACAGGCCCATCACGCTCTCCATCGGGCACTCCGCTCTGCAGCTGGGTTCCTGAAATGACTCATGATTTTGGGCACTGCCGTCTTCTCGTTCTCCCCCCACCTCTCTGACCTCTCCAGGTGTCATCACCCTCCATTCACGGGGTTGAGCCTCTACACCCACAGCAGCTCCTCACCTCTCAGCGACACCCATCTCCAAACCTCCGCCAGGTGTGCACACCTGCCGGTCCCCACCCCCTGGCAAGCCGGAGCAGCACCTCCCCCGCTGCCAGGGTGCTGATGACTAACTGAATGAAGGTGCGAATGAAGGAGAGATGGGGGAAATTCCACACTGCCCAGTGCTCTGTGCTATACTCAAGCAGCCCACGGCTCTACTTGACCCAGGTGGTCTTTCCGACCCCCAACAACGCCAAGCCTTCAACACACGATGAAATCCCACTTGCATCATAAGGACACCAACGAAGCATTCCAAGTTACAAAATGCCCCCATAGAATTTCTTTGCACCAACTTCTCTCTCCTTCCTGCAGAAACTGTATTTCTCAACCCCAGCAATGCGCAGAACAACGCACAGAACCACCACCAATGTGCAAATCTGCCAGCAGACCTGGGAACCACATCCAGAGGAGCGTGGCCAGTGTGACAGTGACTTAAACAGGTTCTCACAGTCCCGTTCCAGTGGGTGGGTGGCAGTGGCCAGAGAAAAATCATCAGTTGCACAACTCAAGCTCTTTCAAGAAACTTTGCAAACTACCTGTATCTTTTTTTTTTTTTTTTTTGAGACTGAGTCTCACTCTGTTGCCCGGGCTAGAGTGTCGTGGCGTCAGCCTAGCTCACAGCAACCTCAAACTCCTGGGCTCAAGCAATCCTTCTGCCTCAGCCTCCCGAGTAGCTGGGACTACAGGCATGCGCCACCATGCCCGGCTAACTTTTTTCCTATATATTTTAGTTGGCCAATTAATTTCTTTCTATTTTAGTAGAAACGGAGTCTCGCTTTTGCTCAGGCTGGTTTCAAACTCCTGACCTTGAGTGAACCTCCCACCTCAGCCTCCCAGAGTGCTAGGATTACAGGGGTGAGCCACCACACTCAGCCTACCTGTGTCTTTTTAAAAGCAGGTGAAATAAACCAGGAGGGCACTGCCTGGCTCCTGGCGCAGCCCCCTTCTGGCATCCCCCGAAGCTCCTGGTACTCGGCAAAGCTCACCCGTGCTCTCCAGAGACCCCCTTTCTACACCTCCCAGACCGACCCCCAGGGCAAGGTGGAGAGCGAAGCCAACACCAGAGAAACCCCTTGCAGTGTGTCCCGCTTTCCCTGAAGGTGCCCACTCACCAGCGCTCAGCACGGGCCCTCCGGGAAGTAAATAGCAACCACCTGCCTGTGTTGTGTGCCTTGGAAAGAAAACACATTTTAACTCACCTCACAAGGGGCCCCTAGAACTTGCCCAGCTCCTCTCTCTTCACCCCAGAGAATCAACTCCAGAGACTCGGAGGCCTGGAAGCCCCAGTCCAGAACCCTGAGCCTGCGGCTTCTCTTCCTGCAGATGTAAACTCGCTTTTAAGAAACACTATTTCACCTGCATCAAAGAGCTCACTCTTCGGCCACAAGAAGGCTCACGGTTCACCACCAACTCGGCACCGTGCCCGAGCTCCCCTTCTTGGGTACGGGCAGGAGGCCGACCCCACCACTGAGGCCATCTGTGTGCGGCTCTCCGGCACGAGCGAGTGGAGCTTCAGCACGCAGAGCCCCGGGTCGCAGGTCTGGGGTGGGGCCCATGAACTGCATTTCTAACGCTCTCCCAGGGTGCTGGTGCTGCCGTAGATGGCATTTGGGGCGAAGAAGGCAGAGCTCGACCAGGAGTTGAGCAGCCTGTGTGCACGCTCAGCTGACTCCTACCGATGACCAGCTGGTGAGGAGTCACCAGCAGCAGCTTCATAAAGGGCTTAAAGGACAACGGAACCACAGAGCACCAAGGAGAGAATGCTGGACGAGGCCCCACTGCGGGGCATAAATGCAGAGACTCACCCGCCTACCCAGGGCTGCCTAGAACACTGAGGAGTAAGCGTCTCGGGCCACCTGTGTGCTCAGTAATAATCCATTTGCAACACCTGCCACGAACACGGGCTGAGCGTGTGCAGGGCTGCAGTCAGCATGCTGGTCCTGCCCCCTCCAGGGCCATGTCACCCGATCTCTAGGGCAGCAACCCTACCAGTCCTCCCTAAAAATGTACACAGCATCATAAGGACAAATACAAGGACATTCATCAATCTGCACAGCTGCGGATCACCAAAGAGCTTGCTGCATCCACGAGAGCCAAGCTGAGGGCCAACGCCCACCCTGTTCCTCAGTCACCGAGGCCAACTTCAACCTGTGGTCACCCGAGAACCCCCCCCCAACCCTAGCCTCAGCACCTGGGCAGGACGTCACTCCACCAACCCGCATGCTCCCAGAGAATGTGGGGCCGCTGTGAGTTGCAGCCAGGGTGTTGTCCGTATTTCCTCCCGTTGCTTGAATTAACCATTCTGAGTGGTTTTAAAAATGGTTCTACATAGAAAGGGAACTGCTAAGGGCTTTCATAAAATGGACTCACCAGTGCTCAGAAATATCGATACTATTAATGTTATTCACCAGGTGCCAAATGTAAACAGTATTGGGCTCATTTTTTTAATTAGATGGTAGAAAGAAGGTTTAGAAAAAACAAAGGAACAAACGCTGCCAGCAGACATGCAGACGAGTGACCAGTAACACAACTCCGTGCAATGACAGGCCTCCCAGGAAACAGAACAGAAAGGCAACTAAACATGCAGGCTGCACGTGGAGGGTCTCGTGCTGGCCAGTGAGTACCCTGCGTCTCCTCTAAACCTCTGAGTGGCCGGGGGTGCTCTGAGGGCGGAGGCGTGAGCAGTCTGCAAACCTGCATGCGCCCTTCCGGAAGATGCACTCCCTGGGGCCGCCCCATCCTCACCACACTAACATCCACAGGAGCCAGCCCCGTCCAGCCCACATTCCCTAAACACGCACGGTCTGGAAAATCCCATTTGTGTGGCACACCACCCTCAAAGAACTGTGAGGTATAAAACGCAAGAAGACGAGGAAGCCTTGAAATATTTACAGCTACCAGCACGAGCTCCAAGTACCCCGGGGCTGTTTCTCTACAGAGAAAAGTCACATTTCTGCACAAGTCCCACCACGCCGTTTCCATGCAGACATGGACCCCCTCCGCAAAGCAGGGCAGTTTCTCTCCAGGGCAGGGGTGGAGGCACTTTTTCTGTAAAAGGCCAGATGCGAAAGCAGCCACAGGCAATATGCATACAACAGACGGTGCCTGTGTTCTCATGTACAAAAGCAGGGGGCCGTGGGCCCAAGTTTGCTGACCCGTACTCTAGTGGGGGCCCCCAACCTATGGTGAGCGGTATCATTATTTCATTACACATTACAACGTAATAATAAAGTGCAAAGTGTAATGCACTTGAATCATCCCAAAAGCATCCCCTCAGCCCCCACTCCCCGCCCCCAGTCCGTAGAAAAATTGTCTTCCATGAAAATAGTCTCCAGTGCTTAAAAGGTCGGGAACCGGCGCTCTAGAGCACGCCTTCATCAAACACACGGACACCTCTGCCGTGAAACGTGCACTTCACATGCACAGACACGAGAAGACAGTAGCAGCCTCCCCGCCACACCTTAGATCTTGATACCAAATGCATGTGCTGGGAAATGAGAAGCTTTTGGGTTTTCAAATTCCCGATGAGGGGCTGGGAGCCCTTCTTTATGTACCAGTGTTTCTGAAAGTAAGCCGGGGGAGGCAAAAGAAATCTTAAAGTGGAGAAGAAAGAAACGAGTCCAGCAGGCACCAGCTTTCAGGGTGTTTTGCGACGCCCATCGCGCCTCTGGAACAGCAGGACTGCGGGAGACGGCCCATCCCAGGGACAGGGCAGCGCCTGTCATCACCGTTCCAGGGGAGACGAGAGTCAGTCCACTGAGCACTGAACTAGCCCGAAGGGCTTGACGTTGCTCTGGAAGTACAGGAACCGTGGGGCGATCGTGCCGTTTGCTTTCTTGCTGTAAAGCGATCATACCTATTTCTCTCGACGTGGGCAGAGACGGCAGCCACAGGCTGACCTCCCCAAGGCCTGGCTGACCAGTATTTACCGTACCTGTGTCCCAAGCCCTTTCAAAGAGTGTGTTAAACACGGATGGGCGTGGACTCTCGCCAGGCTCTCTTCCGGTCAATGCACAGACACCAAGCACCTGCCTGCCGCCTCCACTACCAAGAGCGCCCCACACCCGCAAATGCGGCTTCACACGGGGGCAGGGGGAAGGAGGGTCAGCCCACGGAAGAGAGATGACGCGAGGTGTCGGGGAGCTGGCATCACAGGGACTTGTGCAATTCCTGGAGGAAGCAGATTCCTTCCTCAACAGAACACACAAGACGCGTGTTCACCATGACATCCCTTCAAGCGAGCACCGTGCAGAATCTCAGCACATCCAACAAGCTTTGCAGAGAAGCCAGGGAGCGGGGGGTGGAGGGAGACAAATAAATCGTATTAAGGGAGGCAAAGGGGACAGACGAGACAGAACATTTTAGGCTCATTCCCTTCAATCGGACATGCTCAGCAAATCTACGTGTTAACAGATTTTCACAGCAGCCACAGGTCTGGCCGTGCTAGGCTGAAATCTGACTTCACGAGCCCTGGCATCGCCTTCGTCTTTGTTTAGTTTCCCTAGGGTGGCCGAAGGAAAACGCAGAAAGGATGGGACTTGTTTCTCTTATTATTTTATAGATGCTCCAGGCAGAAAAACAACATTCAGATAACCAAAACCGGGGTGGGGAGAAGGGAGCCCAGGCACATTCTCTTGAGCGACAGGAGTTTGGAAAACCGTTCAAAAAGTCAACATAAGTTGTGTTTTACTGCCGGGAGTTTTATTCAGGTGTTGGGAGGGGGAAAAAACAGTATTAAAAGAGGCAAAGACTTGCCGAAGATTTCTTAAAGCCTTTAAGCATCATAGGAAGGAAGTGTGTAACGCTAAGCGGGTGTCAGGTGGCAAAGCCATCTCCTTGCAGCTGACAATGTCCCAGGTCCACTGCCGCCCCCCTGCTCTGTGTGGGAGGGGAGGGAGCATCTCTCTGCTGCAGGACCTGACACCACGATCCTAAAAGCGTGGGTTTTTCTGTTACATAAATAGTCAAAGGCTCCTAGATCTCTGTGGGTAGCATCTTTTTGCTTAAGCGGTTCCCCTCTGCACAGCGGCACGGCGGGCACAGCAGGTCCACACGGATCACGAGCTCAATACTGCAGGAAGCTGCCTTCTCGGTCTGCCTCCACAAACTGCCCGGCTTTCTTTAACCTTCTTTTAATCTGCTCCAAGATTCACAGCAGCATCTAGATAAAATCTGTTCATTTGTCAAAGAAGAAACTGAAGACCACAGAGGGAAAACAACTTGCTGGCTGAGAGGTCTCAGACCGACAGTTCCTCGTTCCGACCCACCCTGAGGTTACGCGCGTGGTTCTTCCGGACTCCAGGACTGCAGGGGAGAAGACAAGCCGGTGACCCCTCCACACTCGCCCCCCCCCCCCAATCACCACCAGCTACTGCAGAACCTGAATCCTGGGAGGAAACCAGAGGCACCTGGGAGGGCCCCAGCCTCGCCTCCAGGTGAGATCTGCAGCAAGTGTGCAGAACCCAGGCATGGCTCCGGGGCCTCCATGGGACGCCAGGCACCACCAGGCGTTCAACCTGGCTAACTGAAAACCAGGCTGCTTCCAGACTGCAGCCTCCAATTCTCTTGTCCCCTCTGACTCTAAGAAAGACTTAAGCCACCCATTTCTCTTCTCGGGATAGCCAAGGCCCTGCAGAAGCAGGACGGCCTCCGCCAGGAGCAGCTGAGGGCCTGCTGGGCACTCAGACATGGGTTCCTGCAACTCCACTCTTGGCTCGGATGAGCGGTATGCACACCCAACGATGAGAAATCAACTGAGTTCTGGCAGAACAGCCCGGTTGGTTTGATCTGCTTTGGCGACAGCTGTTCCCACGTTCCTGAATTTCTGCCCTCTGACCCCCTCCTTCACAGACAGTTACAGCCCAGTGTCACAGCACACAGCTGAACTGGGCACAGCAGAACCTACCTTGCTCCCTACAGAAGGTGAGGGCTCAGCCCAATCTTGAAGAACGAGGGTGGAAGGGCAGGTGCCCTCGGGAGGGGGTGGCATCCCATAAGTAACAACCTACAGGTGAAAACTCACTTGGCCTCAAGCAGAGTTCTCAACCTATTTCTCATTACCACCTGCCCTAAGGAGCCTTTGCAGACTTTCTTCCTAATTGTTCTCCTTCCCACACTCTGTGAGATTTTCATAGCTCAGATATACTATACACCTGTTTATGTCCTGGGCCCTTTGGAGGGCCACAAACCATTGTAATACCTAGGATTTTTTCTCCCTCCCGAGAACTAAGCTCTGTCTGCTTAGGAGCGATACTGCCCCACTGCGAATGGGTGGCATAAAGGAACAAGCAGCTGGAGTGGCTGAAGCAGCAAGTGCCGGGCTTGCTCTGCCAACTGGTGGGTGCCCGCCATCTACGGCCTGGCCTGTCCTCTGGGGCCCAGGGATGCCGCCCTGTGGGCCCTGCCTGCCCACCTGTGTTGGGACCCTCCTCCCCTTTGTGCCCTGCAATCAATTGTCCAACAAGTACTGAGCTAGTGCCAAGTGATGCTGGGTGCTTCGGCAGATAATGAGGCATGTAAACGGTGGTCCAGGCCCTCGGGCACTTGCAGGACCAGCAGAGCCAAAGTAGAGTCCGGCAGGCCCAGAGTAAGAGCATCACTGCAGGTGAGCAGAGGAGGAGCACAGGGGCCACCGACGCAGCAGGGAGCACTTCCAGGAGAGAACCCCACCAGGGGTGGTGACACACACGGCGGGACAGCCGGACAGCCAGCGTCTTTGGGAAGCACATGGCTTCGGGAAACACTGGTGGAGTCTGACCGAATCTGACCATGTGCTAGACTCAGAGAACTCCACACACTGTTTCCCCTGCTTCATTCTCTGCAGTTGCAAGAGACCCAGAAAGGTTTTGGCTCAAACTTCCTCTAAATAAACCACAGCTACGGTTTCATACGCTGGCCCTGCAGAACCGCAGCGGGGATGGATCACGGTTCTCTCGAACTTTGTTGCCTTGCAGTGATCACCCTTCCTTCCCAGGGCAATGCACTCACACCCGGGTTATACGGATGAATTAAGTCGTTTCACCGACAGCATTAATGCCTACACTGTTTTCAACGTGAAAAGGAAGTCACGGCCAGGACTATTTTAACCAACGGCACTGTTATTAACATGCCCTTTGACCCTAAGTGCTGTCACCCAGAACAGCTTTGCAAGTGTCCACGCCCTGCATGGAGCCCCAGTTCCCCCGACACAGTGATCTGAGCAGAAAAGTGGCGATGACCAGGGTGAGGGAGGGAAGGTTCCGGAAATCGGTAACTCCACTATAAAAGGCGAAAAGACCTATCAATATGTCTAAATGACAGCTTGTCTCGTCAGAACGTTAACGCAAACCAAAATCTAAAAAGTGTTTAAGATTTAATTTAAAACTTCCACCCACAGAATATGAGACAATGGAGAAGACTCAGTGTGCCGCTGGACCAGCCTTAACCACGAGGAGACAAAGCACTTCTGAAAACGGAGACAAAAGCTTCCCGCAAGTCAACATTCCAGTAAGGAGATAGATTTTCCCGTTCAATCAACTGGAAATTCGAGTTTAACAGTCGCAGTGGGGGGGGCCTCAAGCACAGGGCTAGGGTGAAAAGGAGCCCTCGTGTTTTGGGCACCTGCAATGGGGGAGGACGTCCAGCCGCCAGGACCCGCCGTCCCGCCCCGGTGGGCCACAGACACCAACACGCCTGGGTTTCCTCACGCAGAACTGACAGAGGAGGGGCTCACGTGGTCGGCCAGGCGGACGCCACGCGCTGAGAGCTGGACTTCCAGAGACTCGGCCACAATGACTGGGTAGGGATCATGTGTTCACCCCGAGGGGAGGGTCGAGCCCCAGAGAGGATCCTTTTCCTCCCGAAACTCACACACCAGAGACTAAACAGAGGCACATCTAGAGGGGAAGAAAGTCAATCCCTGCGGAATTCAGGACCCTGTAAGGCAATGCCAGGCAGCACAAACCCAAGCGGTGTGGTTCTCACACATTTTTAACAAAAGGAAGTCTGCGAGCTGGTTCCTGCCACACTGCCCACTACTCCTCAGTTGCACCGCTGGACAGGAAGAGCCCCCTCCTGACAACCAGAGAAAGTCCCGTCTGAGCTATTCGTCAGCAGCAGACAGAGGTCTTCCCATCTGCAGCAAGCCCCCGGCCAGCCGTCACCATAGAATTGTCCTGCGACTCCCTCTAAGCTACGCTTTCAGAGGGCACATCCTGCCTCTGGATACCCTGAGGTACACCCCTCGGACAGCCTGGGCTCAGAGTGGCTGCCTCCTCCACACCCTCACACCAAGCCTCCCACCACTGCCCCTGCAGATGTATAAGCAAGGCTTCCTGCTGATGGAGTGGTTTAGGCTCAGCCTCCCAGGTCTGCAAGGAAGGGCTCCAGGAGACACAAAGACCCCTGTAGAGGGCAAGGCTGACCCCTTACCTGCCCTCCTGCTCACACATCCACTGCTCTCGGGCACCTGGGCCACAGCACAGGTCTGGGGAGAGGCCCAGAAAACACCACAGGTGACCACAGCCCTTGCCGTGAAGCCATGGAGCCCAATCCAGCACCATCCTTCCTCCTGCATAACCAGGCCAAGCCCCACTTCTTGTCAGGATGCCCTGGCATGTCCTTTGTCCCCAGGTTAAGATTTAAAGCAGGCAGCTCTTCCCAAAACTGTGACAGAGAACACACGGCAAGGTTTCAGACTCGGATGTAACAACTTCCTACCGAGCTGACTCCATGCTCCCAGGAGTGGAAACTGAACAGAGGTGAAGAGGCGACTTTCGTCCTGATGCAGGGCTACATTTTCACCGCAGGTATGTCTTACTGATGCCTCAGCACACAGCTGGGTGACTCAGTCAAGTCCCCATTAGGAACCTGCAGATGACACTGAGTGACTCTGGCTGTCATGACAACCAGCCTACACCCCAGTGGGGAAGGAGCAGCCTGGGCTATTGGACACCAGTAGGGCAGGTCAGATGATACCCAGAGCCCTCAGCACACAGGACGCCCCGGTGAGGACTCCAAGAACACCCCCAATTAGGAAAATGCACAAAACCCCAACTGCAACTGGGCCCTTCCAGTTTGATGGTCCCGTCCACACAGGTGAGAGATTCAGAGTCTCTTGCAAAAGCCACTAGGACCATTACTGGGAAAGCCAGGGGTGTGAACTGGGCCAGCCAAGCAGTCAGTGGAGCTGGCTTGGCGTCCCAGGGTCAGCGGTTACGGAGAACGGCCTCGTTCTCTGGAGACACATGCAGCAGCATCTGAGGCTCAGTTATCGCGATATCTGCAAGCTTCTCAAACAGTTTAGCAAGAAAATATAAATATGTATTTATGTCCATAAAGACAGATAAAGCAAATGTGATAAACTGGTTTTTAAAAGTCTCAAAATCATCTAAGATTATATTGAAAAAATTCTCAGAACAGTACTTTTTAAAAATGATTTCATATGTAAAATATATATAGTTCTATTATAAGCTTTTTTATCCGAATGGACACATCAAACTCATGGATTAGTATCAGGTGGGTAAGGAGGATTTACAGATTTGGGACTTTTCCTGGTACTGGAAAGCAGCGAGGTTTTATTTTTCAGAGACGGAGGCTGTGAGTTGATGAGCTCTTTTGATCTGACAGAGATGGTGCTGCCTTGAAACTGCAGGAGAAAACCAGCTCCACTGATTGCTTCCTTTTCATCTAAGGATTCACTTCGACTTATGCACACCAGGGCGGGCTCCCTGAAGGCCACGGCCAGGAAAACCGGCCCCAGCCCTGTGCTCAGGGTGGGTCTCTGCTGGCTGGCCTCAAACACTGAACCCCAAGCTCTCTGACAGCTGGCCCCCAGGGCCCACCGTCTGAACCGCACTTTGCTTGCTAGGTCCTGCTCTGAGGTCTTGTCGCCATAAATGAAAACAAAGGAGACCCGGCACACCAACAGCTCTAGCACTAAGAGCAATAATTCTGCTTTCACAAAGAACGCCAGCTTCATTCCTGGAACAAACTGATCATTCACAACGCAGGCCTTTATCCATCTAAAATGTCAAGATAACATCCAGTGTTAACAGAAAAAAACAGATACTGCAGCCATTAGGAAGAATAAGACAGTACCAACAGTGGTCATCCCATGTAATTCATTAATTTCTTTCTATTTTTAGTAGAGATGAGGTCTCGCTCTTGCTCAGGCTGGTCTCGAACTCCTGACCTTGAGCGATTCACCCGCCTCGGCCTCCCAGAGTGCTAGGATTACAGGCGTGAGCCACCGCGCCCGGCCCCCATGTAATTCATTAAATAGAATATTACACAGCAGTGAACAGGAATGAACTACAGCTGCATGCATTATCCAAAATCATGTTTAGCCAAAAAGGGGAGTCACGGAACCATATACAGGTAAGTTACATTTATGTAAAGTTGACAGGAACAGGCAAAACTCAGCAATATATAATTTAGGGACATATATATTAAGTGTTAAAACTGTAAGTGAAAAAAAGGAATAATGAACAGAAGATACGGGAAGGCGGTTTCCTCTGTGGGGGGAGGCGGCGGCCCGTGCAGTGGAGCAGCAGGTGGGCTCCCCGAGAGGCCGGCTGGAGGCGCGTGTGCAGGCATTCATCGGTGCCCCCCTGGGTCTGTGCACACCGTGTGCACTCCTGTCTGTGTGAAGAGCATCCCCGTGTACCGACGCAGGACCACGCCCCGTGATTACTATTAAACAGAATGATTGTTTCACTGTCTTAGAGTAGGCAAAATACATGCTCACATAAGAACAGAAAATTTCTGGAATGTTCCAAAATCATTAGCTGTAATTACTTGTGATGTTTATATTCTTTTTTTTTTTTACGATAAGCAAATATTACTTTTACTTCAAAAAAAATAAACTCTCTTCAAGTCTGTGCCCACCTAGACTTTGTGCAAGCAACTAAATGACCACATAAAGAACCGTGTTGGATAAAAAACGGCGGCAAACGTCCCCACCGAAGCTGCAACTTTTTAATTCCAGGTCCTCGAAATACCAGACATCCTTTCCTTCTCCAACATGAAGTTCATGCAGCCGCTCTGAGCTGCCTCCTTCTCACGTTTTATGCTGCCCAGGTGTGGGGGGCGAGGTAGCTGCCTACAACCCCGCCGTATCCCCGAGTGCTTCCTCCCTCCACAGTGGCCTCTTCATCCCATTTTAATTCAACACACTTTTGCTTATCTTCTGCTCTCTCCCAGACACTGTAAGAAGATTTTCTCCAGTCTTCACCCTCCAAAGAAAGAGGACCAGGGAGTCAGCAGAGCCTTCCAGCATCTTCAAAAACTTTAGTTCTTTTGCATTTCTGACAGTCAGGCTCTTTTTTGATCCTATTAAATTTTAAAAAATGTTCTCTCCTCGACAAGAATAAAGAAATGGATTGAGGCCAGGCATGGTGGCTCAAACCTGTAATTCCAGCGCTCTGGCAGGCTGAAGTGAGAGGATCTGCTTGAGGCCAGGAGTGCAAAACCAATCTGGGAAATACAGCAAGATCCCATCACTCCAAAAAAACAGTATTAATAAAATTAGCCAGGTACAGTGGTGCACACCTGCAGTCCCAGCTACTCTAGAGGCCAAGTCAGGAAGATCACTTGATCCCAGGAGTTTGAGCTTACAGTAAGCTATGACTGTGCTACCGCACTCTAGTCTGAGTGACAAAGTGAGACCCTGTCTCTAAAAAACGAATTGAAAGGGCAGACAATGAGAATGGAAGTGTCCCCACCTGCTACTATCCATCCATCCCCTGCCTGCCCCACCCCGCTCACTCCCTAAGGACGGAAGCAGAACTGAGCCTGGTCTCCTGGGTGGGATTTCATGGTCCACAGTCCCATCGGCCAGAACAGAGACCCAGGGGACCCAGGTGGATCACCGGGGTGGGAGGCGGGGTGCGCACAAATGCTTCCTTGCCCCGGACTACAAGGGCTTAATTTCCTACGCCCAAAACACTAGTGGAAAGGAAACCTAAATTTCCCTTAATACCTCTTCATTTTCATTCCCACCCACCCTGCCTCTCTCGTCGTCCCCAACACTGGCACCCAGAACTAACGCAGCCCCAAGCGAGCCTTCCCTGGCGAAGCTTCCCTCTAAGCCTCTCCTCTGAGAAACAAAGGACTGATGGGAAGAGAAGTCGATCTGTACTTTATTAGGACTTCTGGGACACCGACAAACGGCACCACCGCACACCTGAGTCTCCTCCCTCCCACCTTAGAGGGGAACATGGGGGAGGGGGTAGAAGAGAACAGACACAACACGAAGGAGGCAGCATGGTTCCTAAAAAGGAGCAGGGACTGGGAGGCAGGAGACCAGCATCCCTCACTCTCATGGGGACAGAAGCCCCTCACAAGGCAGCCCTGGGCAGGGACAAGACCCACTGCCCATCCCCAAACCTCAAGAATGGGCGCAGGTGCAATCAGCAAACTCCCTGAGAGATCAGCTACCTGGCACACGGTAAGCCTCCAAAGCACTGTTACTGCTCTACACCCCTAAAGATATCTCTAAGGCAGAGACAATCCGGTGTGTCATGAAAGTCTGGCCGTAGAAGACAGCATTCCTGATACAAATTTTCCTACGAGCAGAGGCGGCAGAAAAAGCAGTTATTAGATGCAAGCGGATGTTTACATACCAATCTCTGCAACGCTGCGCAGGGTCTTCCAGAGCAACACCGGTCCCCGTTTCAAATCAGGAAAGGGCAGGCGTCAGCACCGCTTCTCTGTGGTTTCTTACTCTGTCCGAAAGTCTATACGTAAAAATGTAGCTGCTACTTTGCTGTACACAATAAAGCACGATACAAACCCTCACTTAAAAAAAGGAGTCAGTGAGACAGGACCAAGTTTTTCTTCCTGCCTCCCACCAAGGAAAAAAAAAGGCTCTAAGTGCTATAATAAAGTAATAACAGGTTCAAAAACATTTTTCCACTTACTTGAAAAAAATGGTTTTAAGATGCTGTAATAAAGTTTTATAAAACACCATCTTTCCTCTTAGTTTTTCCCTTTTGGTAACCCCATTTTCCTGCACTGGGATTCCAAGCCCTGCTCTGGAATACTGAATCCTGTCTTGGACAACACACTTCTAAATGTCCTCTACAAGGAACACCCATGGAAAGCAGGGACTCTGCAAGATGAGCAAAGCTGGTTCAGTCTGGACAGAAGAGGCAGAGTGTGGTCTCCCGCAGAGGGAGGGACCACCAGGTGGTAATGTGCTCCACACCCTCAGAAGGGAGACAGCAGGGCATGTGGACACCTATGCGGAGAACTCAACAAGACCCCTGGTGCAGCCCCCTCCCCACCGTCTGTACACAGGTGCACAGGCATGCACATGCACACACACACATACACACACACACACACAGGCCAAGGAGCTGCCTCCAAAGCCCGGGAGAGGCAAGCATATCCTCGGACAATCCAGTGGATTCTGGGATCCAACAATGCTAACCGCATAAAACTAAGATGCTCTTTTTTCCTTGAACAGTCCCACAGACACAACATGCCTCAGCCAACATAGAATCTTGTCCTTGCCCTGGAAATTCAAATTTTACATTGTAAGTCAGTAACACCCGTCTTGCCCAACCATAAACACTCAAAGGCTCCAAATAAGCCTATAACCCTGTTTTCTTTTCAACAACATCACAATATGGATTAGAGTTTATAGTGATTCTCTGAATACATCCTGGGAGAACAGGGTATAAACTGAGATTAGCTTTTTTATCTTGAATATGCAACAGTTATGACTGCATCAGGCATATTAGCAGCTCCAGAAAATACGAATTAGCAGCTGACATGAAGCCACTTAGTGTGGCTGGTACAAAATGTTAGAAAAAGACTTCAAGCCTGCTATTTGGGGGAAAGCACGCCAGATATTCTGATGACAGAAGCACAAAATTTAAAATGTGGCCGACTTAATACTGCAGAAAAATGGACGGCAAAAGAGAACAACACAGAAAAACAAAAAACACCAAGGGACTGCCAACAGCGAGTCCCTCACATCACTCGGTGACTTTAGCCCGAAAACATCCATGACCCACAGCCAATGGTATCTCAACTGCTGAGATAATTACTGGGCAGTATTCAGAGCTCCACCACGACTGGACGTGAAATCACTACAGGTTCAGCAACACTAACAGCAGCAGTAATAAGAATCAAATGGACAATTCTCACATCTTCAGCTGCAACTGTCTAGGACTCCTTCTACTTCACACGTGCCCTGCAATGGGGCCCCTGAGCTGCGCGTGAGCCCAAGTGCGAGGTCAACCTGGTGCTACTCTCTCCCCGCAGCCCAAGCAGCCGGCGTCCTCCATCCCAGCCTCCACCGGCCCCACAGCCTGGCTGCACCGCTCCTCTAAGCTGCAGCCAGCCCCCTGCCTGCACACTCCCTTCTCCTCAAGGCCTCTGCCTTCCTCTTCCTTGCCTGCAGCAGCACCCGGGCCATCCAGGATGGCTCCATCCTTGGCACCCTCCCCTCCTGAAAGTCTGCAGCCTGGACTCCCCTTCTCAGCCAGGCCTCCCGTGGTCCCCCGTTTTTTTCAAGATCCACACACATGTGCACTCACACCCCTTCCCTGCTGCATTTCTTTCCCTGTCAGGTTTTGCTAGCTTTCATAGCATACACCTTGCTGAATTGTGTTTATTGTTTATATCCTCCACCTGTCTCCAAAAGCATTTGCTCTGAGAAGGCAGGTCTGTGTCTCTCTCGGTCCCTGCTGCAACCCTAACACGCAGCCCGGACAGCACAGAGGGCCCAGGGACCTGCCAAGCTATGGAGGAATGAATGACCCAGACAGACAGACGGACGGAGGGGCTGGCCAGGCTCCCACCCCTGCCTCTGTCATGGGACCTGGGAGCTGCTGGTCCGTCCAGCAGGAGGGTGGGAGCAGAGACGTGGGAGCAGAACGAGAGGAAACCATCACTGGGAGCTAAGAAAAGACCACACTGGACCCACCGGCCTCAGAGTTCGTGTGACGCTCGAACGGATGCTCCCCAACGAACGCCCAGCTCCCCCGTTCACTGCACAGTGACACCTCCAAGGTGTGTGCAGCGTGGGGGACAAAGAGGAACCGGAAACAGTCCTGGTGGCTGTGGGTTTCACACCAGGGTCCCTGCGGTGCGTGCTGCGGGGAAACCATAGGAAAGAACCAGAAGGCAGACACCCTGCCCTGGGGCTAACGGAGAAGGTTTTCATGGAAAAGTTATTATTTGATCTGTCCTTAAAAGATTATCAGGACTGCAACTAATAGAAAGGAAGATTATTCTGGTTATTCAAGAATTCTGGAAGATTACTCAGCAATGTCAGCCAGAAAAGGCCAGGCCAGCTCGGGTCGCACATGGCACAGAGCGACGCAGAGGCCTCCCCGTCTGCAGGACAAGGCAGGAAGGGCCTCAGCGGCCAAACCCCGGAGAGCAACGCAGGCCAGGCCAGCCGGGTGTGGGCTCCAAGTGCGTGCCTCCCACTCCCAGAAGGTTCTGGAAAGCGGGGCATGTGGAGACTGTCTGAGCCCTCTGCATGTCACACGCTCACTTATTAGGCATGAAAATACAAGTTTAGTGAAAGGCGGCAGAAAGGCTTTTCTGCAGAAATGAAAGTGAGGGGCTTGAATGGCAACGCCATTAAAGGGCCGGCGCCTGCCCAGCCCCGCCCGGCCCCCGGGGTCTTTGAGGAAACCTTTCGCCACGACACCGCTCCTCACCACCCCGCCGAGCAGAACAGAGAGAGGGGAGGATAAAGAGGACAGAGGTTTCATTTCATGTGTTTTTTAAATCCAAAATGCCATCCTAAGATCAATTCCTCCGGAGTCGCGACGGGGGCAGGGGGACCGCGCAGTTCTAATTTCATTGGCAGTGACTCACATAATGAGGGTCAGGTTCCGCGACCTCCACACCCTCTTCACACACTTGCCCGTCAGGCACAGGGCTCCGCTCTCCCGGACTCAGTCCCGCCCCGCAGTCCTCGAGCACGCTCTGCGACAGCGGCACAGATGAAACGGGAGGCAGCAGCCCGGGCGCCGCCGGGCTCTCTGGAGCCTTCTCCACGCCACCAAGGACGGGAGAGCCCCCCAGCCCGGGCACCCGCAGCAGGAGGCTGCCCTCAGCGCCCGCACACACCCCGGCGGAAATCTATGCACCTGGGTGGCAGGGCCCGCTACGTCTCCCCACAGGGCACTCGGATTGCAGTGGAGGGGAGGCAGGGAAACGGGCAGGAGATGCAGGCAGGAAAAAGCCTTCCTGGGGTGCTCCCGATGGGCTGGTGTTTGCTTCCCCCTGTCACTCACTCCAGTGACACTTTTGAAGAAAATGTCAATACAACAATTGTCAACTCATCCAAGGAGCTCCAGAGAGGGCAAAATGAGGCTAAAACAAAATGCCCTGACAATTACAGGGAAATAAAAGACTGCTACTATTCCTTAGGCATTTACCCATGCACGTGGCTGCTGTAAGCACATCCCTGGATTTCTGCATTGCAATTTTCCACCGCTGCTCTGAAGAGGTGCTATTACTACCCGTTACTGAATGAGGAAACTGAGGCACGACACATCCCTGACATTAAATGCAATGACTTCCAGTGTACGTATATTATGATCAAACTAAGCAATGCAGTTTATAAATGAACGTGCACATATACATAAACTTACGATTAAATCAAGCTTCCAGCACTGATCAGAGAAGGTAAATGACCTTGAAGCTGAAATAGGTTATGGAGACAAAAATATCCGCCCAGCTCGCTGAACCATCAAAAATGCATCTTCAAAAAACAAGGATCTGGCAGCAGCACAGCCTCGGGCACTGCACGCAATGCCACCTTCATTTCTAGGTACACATTTCGTCAGAGGAGCCCTCAGAGGGATGCTGCTTCTGGAAGAGTAGAAATGTCTTGCCAACCGCCTTTATCATCATTAAGAGCAGCTACCTTTGTTAACATTAAACACTTGCTATGCACAGGTACTTTGGCAGCAGGTATTTTTTTTTTTTTACTTCCTCATCTTCACTCCCCACACTGGGCACGTATCTGTCTCATTTTGCAAAGAGCACTGAGTATCTGCTAAGCCCTCTGCTCAAGTCACCCAGGGGGTCAGTGGGAGGGCTGGAATCTGAACATACCACGCTGCTCCTCATGGGGAGATGGAAAATCACTGAGAACATACAGTGCTGGTTCTGCAGTACATGAGACTGCTACGGAGTCAACGGCAGAGATGTCTGGAGGGAGAACTTTAGGCTCTGGGCAAGTGCACAGAAATGTCAGTTAGGGTACTGCCGATGCAGCCCACCTGGACCCACTCACTCGCACCCCAGAGAAGTTCTTTGCATGAAATGTTGGTTTGCTCCAGCAGGTAAGCAGCCACGGTCAACACAGTTTAAGCAGCTTACCCTTGCCCAGCCCACAGCCCAAACCAACCAACTCTCATCACTGGCCCCAAGCCTGAAAAGGATGCCTCCAACACATAGGGGCAGGTAGGGAGGGTCCCCTATGTGCAGAGCAGAGGAGGGACCCAAAGGGACAGGAGCAGTGACAGTTCCTCACACATGAGAAAATTCCAACCCTTATTTCCTGCTGGCCTCCCAATGCCATTTTCTAAGCATTCCTTCTCATTAGAGCAAAAGACAAAAGTACAAAGACCAAGAAAGTGTAAGAAAGCCTAGCTGATGATTTTAAAAACTGGAGAAGGCTGCTTGCCATGCATTTCAGCTCAGCCAGAGTATAATTTCACTCAACATTCCAAGTAAAATCTTTGTTTTGATGCTTAGCACAAAACGCCACCCCGTTCCTAATTATCTAACATGCTTCTATACAATGGTAATTATAATATAGTAAACTAATGAGTCTTGGATGTACACATTTCCCCAAGACGGTTCTCCACTTGTCTGATCCAGAAAAATTAGTCATTAAGCTTTCTTACATAATTTCCTATTAAAATCTGCTTGATTTCCTGCCTGCCACAAACATTTGAATCTTCATTAATTCTAACAAGAAGGAAGTCAAAACCTCTTCCATCAGAACGTGGCTGAGTATGGTTTTTAGTGAGCTTGATCATCTCTGGATTTTAATGAGCTATTACTAGGTTTAAAAAAAAAAACTTAACTTTTTCTTAAAACAAAAACATTGATGCTCTTCCCTTAACCACAGTTGTAACTTACTCTACACCAACTCACTCCCACCATGGCTAACACCAACCACATGGTTATGAGCTGGCGTTTTTTTCTTTCTAAAAATCAAAAGCAGTTTACTGATTTACCATTTGAAGATAATTCCATGACTAGTCTGAAATATCAAGGACAGACTCAAACCAAGGAAAGCAGAACCCGTGCTTGCTAACTTCCAAAAGCAGCATCAGCTGGGTGCCTCGGAGACCACGGCTGTCCCCAGTTAATACCAAGGGTTCTGGCCAGACAGACACCAGCTGCTGGGGGGACCGGCACAGCACACAGGCCACCACACCTGGAGCCACGCCATACCCAGGTACAAAATAACGGGTAGGCAGGGGCACTTGTTTTTCTTTTCATTTCTTTTAAAACATTAACTTCTATCATTTTTATTTAAAACATTCCAAAAATTTTTTAAAAAATCTAGTTTGGGATGAGTCAATCCCAACATCCATATGATTAAATATTATGCAGCCATTAAATAAAAAGACAGTTTATGCAAAGGTGAGGACACAGGAAAATGTCACTATTACAAAGATTAAGTAGGAAAAAATCTGGACAAACCATTGTGTATGTGTGCCCATACTCAATCCTCATAAAACACAAAGGTGGAAAAACAGAAAACACCCCAAGAATAACAGCAGTTGCCCCCAGACGAAAGAATTATGGGTGACTGTTTTCTTCTCTATAGTTTCCCATTTCTCTGTATTAGTATATAAAACATCAATAACAATTTAAAAAGGGCTGGACTCATTTCCTGCAAAATCTACTTTTTATGATCAACTCCACCTTTTCTCCTATATTCTTTTTGCATTTTAAAATCTAAAACTTTGACAAGCACCTGCCAGGTGTCTGGTCCAGTGGAGGCAGCCCCTTTTCAGGGCTAGGGCTCCTGCCTGCAGTTTAGAGGTAAACCTAGCAGAGAGCCAGGGGTCTCCCAATGCCCTCGTCCCACGGTAGATGTGCACGAACAAGGACACATGCATGAATCATTCCCAAATTTCAAGGCTGAAGTGACAGGTGACATGGAAGAGGGGACTTATGAGCTAGGGGACTTCAAAAGAGAAGCCCATCTGGGAGATGAGGACTGCAGCCACCGCACAGGACCAAAAAGATGGGCCGTGTTCCCAGCCAAGGGGTGAGGGGCCGGAGCGAGAGCCAGCCCAGCTAGGAAAGCGGCGGGAAGGAGCAAGACCTCTCAGTGGCATGAGGCTGGCTGCAAAAGGGCCAGCAGTCCCATGATTCGCAGGAGGGTGCAATGCCTCACCGCACGAAGGGGAGCTCCAGCCGGAGAAGGTTAGCACCCAGATGCATCACTCCGGACCAGAGAACAAGCTGTCATCCCAAAGTCGGCCCCTCATGCTGTGTCTAGCTTTGCGTACACGTGCATTAGCAGAGCTGTGCAAATACCCCAGCTCTTTATTCAGCTATTGGTTTTCTAAACGTACTTCCTGAACTAACGTGCAAGTCGGTGGGGACCACCAGAGAGCTTCGGGTTCACCCGCGCCCCTCTGGCCCCCACCAGTGTGGGCCGGCTCAGCCTCAGTGACAACAGGCGTACATGGCCTCCCACAGCAAGAGAAGTGTCGGCCCTGGGAGAAACACAGAGGACGGGGACTGAGACGGGCAGAACAAGGGCCCCTCAAAGATGCCCACGTCCTAATCCCCAGAGCTTGTGACTATGTGACCTTACGACATAAAGGGGCCCGGGAGATGTGCTGAAGTCAAGGACTTTGAAACAGGGAGACGGTCCTGGATCATCCAGGCGGGCCCCATGTAAACACAAAGGTCCTTAGAAAGCGGAAGAAGGAAGCAGAAGAGTCAGGAAAGCAGACGTGAGGACGGAAGCAAAGTCAGGGAGAGCCTGGAGGACGCTTCGCCGCTGGCTTGGAAGACGGAGGAAGGGCCGTGAGCCAGGAAGGCAGCAGCCTCTAGCAGTTGGAAAAGGTGAGGAAACAAATCTTCCCCTGGAGCTCGCAGAAGGGACGATGCCCTGCCGACACCTTGATTTTAGGACTTCTGACCTCCAGAACCGAACATGTGTGTTGTTATAAGCCACGAAATCTGGGAGAACGTGCTACAGCAGCGACAGGAAACTGACACAGGGACCAAGATCGCAAGGGACCCTGTGAGCGCCTTTGGACATGAAGTACAAGCACAATCTCACGGGATATTTGGCACGTGGCAAATCCACAGTACATCAAAACCTGTCAATAACGAACTCAGATACACCGAGACTGGGAACGAGCTCAGCCTCAGCAGCAGTTTGCTCTGGTCAGTTCTCTAACCTGGCAATAGCGGGACCTGCACTTGAGGTAACTGCATCTTCCGGACACCTCTTCCTGGTGGCACTGTGGTGGTCAGCGGTATAAGGCTCGCCGGTTCTGCCACAGTTTCAGGACAGCAGAGGTCGGAGGGCGCCCTGAGTCTTCTCTTCTCAGTGTCTGTGGGCTCATTCTCGCCTCCCCAGCCCAGCTTTGGCCCCCAAACCACACTGAGGTGTTTCTCAAATCCCATGCCCATCCCCAATAAGGCAGACACAGTCTTTGCCCAGCCCAGGCACTTACAGTACAATCAGGGCTGTGCCCTCCTCCCAACCGCGCAGACAGGCCAGGGGCCCGGAGTTCTGCCTACGGGGCTTCACTTCTCATCTGCCTGACCACTGCTTCCAAACTGCCCAGCGGCCCTGGGTCACAGGTTAGGCTGAGGGGACGAAATGCACAACGGTCCCAAAGAGCACTTACATGCAAATGAACAGGTGCACCTCACATGCAGGATCACCCAGGTGGGGACAGATGAACACAGTGACAAAGACAACCTAAGGGTACAGACTCATCGCTCCCTTCCAAGTCTTGGATTTTGCGATGTGGGGAGCCTGAGCTCTCTAGTGTTCTGCATTAACTCCCTGGAGCCGGCCAGTCTTACGCTGGCTACATGCCTCTGCCCCCTGCCCCATGGACACTCAACACGCTTGCACGATCTGCAGCTCCTGCCAGCTCAATCCCACCCACAGGCTCTGGGGTCAGGCATGCCTGGACACCAAACCTGGATTCACCACTTGCCACCTGCAGGACCTTAAGTGAAGTCCACACTGTGAGTCTCTTAACCCCTATAATGACCATGACGGCATGGATTTTGCAGATTATTATGAGAGGCGGCCAACATACATGAAATTCTCAGCACACAGCAGATGTCCACCAGCACAGAACGGCCTCTGGAATACACCACAGAATGACTAGTTCCCTGAGAGCACTTAGAAAAGTCTGCTTTCCACCATATGCAGGTGCCATACCTATGCCAAGGCAACACGCGCACACACAGGCTTCCCCGCAGAACAGCGAGAAAAGTCACCAGGCAGCAGAGCTGTGGCTTGGGGGCCACTCCCCATACACAGTCAGATTCCTGAGCAGGGGCACTGGGTGTTTCGTGGCTCTCAAAAACAACCAACACTGCAGATAAGGAAAGAAAGAAAAAACACAGTAGGATAATCAACTAATAACCAATAGGCAAACAATGATTTTAAAAAATGAATCACATACACCAAAGCTCACAAGAGAAGGCTGGAAAAGTGTGTTCTTCCCAAGCTACTGCGTGACGTAAGTCTGACAAACACAATTTGTTGAGAAGCCAGTCTTTTAACCGACTGAAAAACGACAGTCTCTCGGGCATCTCTCCGTGCACAACTCCCACACGTTGCACTTCAACTGCTCCCCGTGTCTTTGGCATTTTTCCATCTCACTCTCTAATTCTAGATCTGAAGTCAACCGAAAGTCCATAACCAATATCCCTATGAAACCGAAGACATAAAAAACACCAGTGGAGGGCAGGGGGTGGCAGAGGCAGGGGGCTGAGTGCACAGACGGCAGATCGACCCTCGCTTGCTAAAGAGTGACCATCCCCGGGTCCCTGGCACGGCGTGGGAGTGCCGGCCACCCGGCCAGCTTCCCTCTTAAGTGCGACGCCTAAGTGTGGGGGCACAGGGAAGGGGGCCATTCTCCTTATCGGGGGGTACATCGGCACAAACATTTTGGAGCTAATGCAGCAATATGTTATTTTTATTAAAAACAAATTTTTGACAGATCAGTTACCCACTAGGACAACATCACAAAGAAGGGCTCAGTGGGGTTATGATGAAAACACCCTCACTGCAGGACTCGCAATAGCAAAAACCGAGAAGGAACGCAAATGCCCGACCTCCATTCACTTAAAATGATGACACAGGCAGAATTTGGAGAAGATGCTCTAGACGAGGCTTTCTGCACACCTTTACGCAAAGGAGTCGCTTTGTTGTAAGATGTGAATAGAAGTCAAGAGCATCGGAAATGACACACACAGGAAACCTGCACACTGCATCTTGAAATGCCAGGCTACAGGCATTTTTTTTTTTTACTGTCTACTTTGAATAATCCTATGATGAATACGAATTATAGATGCTTAAAGTAAGTAAAGTCTGTTTTAAAATAATAGGGTAGCCCTTACAGATAATAGTAAGTGAGGGCTGTTTTTCAGGCATTTTCTCCACTTATTAATAACTCCTTGATTTAGGTCAATTTAAACGTACAACCAGCCACACGCCCACACCCAGAAGCCTGCCTGGCCGATGGCTGGGTTTCTCCCCAAATCCTCCTCCTCTAATCACACAGCACCCACCATTTCCTGTTTCCAGGGGATTTTCCAGTATCTCATCCCGTATCTATTTCTACTGATCGCTGTTTGTCATGGATAAACGCTAACTGGACACAGAACAACCACTGTTCCACTTCTGCTTGACACCGTTTCGTGGAAGACTCCAAGTCTGACAGTGTTTCCATTTCAGAAGAAAAACAAGACCAGAGTACCTCCACCCCAGAAGTGTAGACAGAGATAAATGCTTCCTAAAACAAAAACCTCGGTATCTGTTCCTGTTTCATCCCATCTGTGGAAGTCTGCCTGAAGGTTTCTGGACACAGCTCACCCACATTCACCTATGATTTGAGAGAAAACAGTGTGACCTCAACTTTTAGGTTTATTATAAATCATAATTATTCTGGACCTAAAGAAACAACAAGTGTCTCCAATTTCCAACCTCAGGACAGCAACGACCTTTTCCACAGCATCCACATTGTTCAAGTCCTCATCTGTATCTCCCTCTGACGTTAATTTATGCACAGTAATCTCGTAAAGCTCCCTTTGCTTGTAAGGTTTTTTTTTATTATTATTTTTAACACTTTTTTCATCCTCAAATAATTCATTCCCTGTCACCTTAACTTATCCACAAGAGGCTTGTTAAATCTTTTTATGTAACAGGATTGCAAGGGATAGTCTACGATTTCAAATGATTTTCTTGCTGCAAAAATAAAAATCTAACTCACAATCTCCAAGTAAACAGGGATGAATCATAAGCAAAGGCAACAGCCATGCCCGACCTTCCCACGGGAGAAGACAGGTCCAGACAGGTGTGAGGCACCAGGGCCCTTCCCACGTCCTTCCCCACGGACGGCACAGGACAGAGAGCACACAGCAGGTCCACAGGTTCCTATCAATCAAGAGAATCCAGCTATGCCTCTGGATTCATTTGGTTAAGTGGCCCTGACTTTGAAAAATAGCCATCCAGAGACATGGCCAAGTGCAGTGGCTCACACCTGTAATCCTAGCATTCTGGGAAGCCAAGGTGGGCAGATCGTTTGAGCTCAGGAGTTCGAGACCAGCCTGAGCAAGAGCCAGACCCTGTCTCTACTAAAAATAGAAAGAAATTAGCTGGACAACTAAAAATATATAGAAAAAATTCACCGGGCATGATGATGCATGCCTATAGTCCCAGCTACTCTGGAGGCTGAGGCAGGAGGATCATTTGAGCCCAGGAGTTTGAGGTTGCTGTGAGCTAGGCTGACACCACGGCACTCTAGCCCAGGCAAGAGAATGAGACTCTGTCCAAAAAAAAACAGAGATAACTGCCTTTCAGTCTACTCACTTTATAATCCAGTGTCTCGTAATGGAGACATTTGCTTAAAATCACATCAAACTCTCAAGTTTCAAAGGAGACACTGACCTAAAATACAAATTTAACAATGAACAGTCACCACCCCAAAAAAGAAAAAGTAAATAAATCAATCTCAATTGTCTTTGCTAAATTTCATGACTGCCTCATCTACTAGCCCTAAGACATTTAACCCTGACATTTTAAGGTGACTGCAGACAAAGGAGCACATGATACATTTTAAACCCTTATTTAACTAAAACCCCTATTTGCAGTGGAGACATTTTATCTAGAATTTGTAATTAGTTTTTCTACAATTAAATAACTAATTGACCAACCACACTCAAGAATCACCCAAGACTGATTCCTGTTCCCTGAAGACTTCCCCTCCCCACCGGCCACCTCCACCCCTCCACCCCTGTTGGGTCCAAGGCAAACCAACAAGGTCCCTAAGAAGAAGAGGTAGCATGCTACCTGCCACCAGGCTTTCTCTTAGATGCAGGTCCCTCTCTGACTCCAGGAGCAAGAACTGTTGCTAAACATTCTCTCTAGTTATGACACTCTGTTTTCCCGCTTTACACGATGAGTACTTTTCCTGGAAGACAGCCTGAGGCCGTGTGCAGCCCAGCTGGTCCTCTGGGGCCAAGGCCTTAGGGGAAGGTAATGGGGGTGGGGCTTGTACTTACCCGGCTGGAGCCCCTGTCTTCTGACACCAACTATAAGCAAACTGCCCACCTGCACGCACCACTGTTCTCTGAGGAGTCTCAACTTTCCCCACCATCAGCCCAGCTCAGAAATGCTGGCTGCAAATGGATACTTTACCTCCCACAACACTGCAGTTTGCTAACCACCCTGTACTTTTCTTGCCAAACCGGAAAGGGAGAAGGGACTTAAAGTTACACTTGGGCCACACCAGGCCTGTGCCCCCTTCCACCACCTCACCCCAACAAGACCCCCGCTCGCTCCCATCAGAGCTAGAGTTCCTGGGTGTCACTGGGTTTGGGGTAAGCAGCACTCGCCAGAGGGACCCAAGTTCGGCCAGGACACACGAGAATGGTGCTCCACAAACCTCTGCAGTAACGACACTGTCAGAAACACTGATCAAGCGTCTACAGAGACTCACCCTCTCAACCTCACCACGGTACTCAGAGCAAGTGAGTGTCAGCGTCCCCACTGGATGGACAATGGGGAAGTGGAACACGATCCCACACCCTGGCCAGGTCACACGGCGGTCAGTGGACCACCCAACCGGAGGCCGTGTGACCACTGCTCACAGCCTTGTGTCCACGTGGAGCCTCCCCTGCAGACCTCCCTGCTGCACAACCAGACGAACACTTGTTCCTTCGTCCCTGGGTGGGATTAAGCATTTCTCCAAATTGGCTCATCATGAGGGCTGCCAGGGAGCGCCCCAGACAGCCTACATCCCGAAGGAGCCATCCCCATTGTGCCGTCCATCAAGTGTGGCCTTTGTCTCAGGTGCTGGCAGGAGAGACTGTTCCTCCCGCCAAATGCACCAACAAGGCCGCTCTCCAAAGACGCACAAAGACTAGACCAGCAAAGGGAAATAAATGATTTCTTCCCAAGAGCCTCCTGGGAAGCTCCACTTGAAGCACCACACCCTGACCCCCTGGGGGCTGAGCGCTTGTGTCCCCCCAAATCCATGTGCTGAAGCCCCAAGCCCAGTGTGATAGTACTAAGAGGTGGGGTGCCCTCAATGGGATCAGTGTCCTTACGTGAAGAGGAAGAGACCAGAGCCCTTTCTCTCTCCACCATATGAAGACACAGCAAGGCGGTAGCCGTCTACAAGCCAGGAAGAGAGCCCTCGCCGGAGCCTGACCATGCTGGCACCCTGATCTCGGACCCCCAGGCTCCAGTACTGAGAGAAATAAATGTCTGTTGCTTAAGCCACTCAGTCTTTGGTATTTTGTTACGGCAGCATGAGCTAAGACACCCTTCTGTTCCCACGTGCCATCCACCATGCCGACTGCCAATCCCAAAAGAAACCAGGAAGATCCCAGCTGCCCAGGGATGCAGGACAAATCGCCCCGGCAACACTGGGCAGACAGCCCATAACCTTCGGCATTCCAGCCTCGCAGAGACAACAGGCTCAGGCACGGAGGCCGTGACCCCTCCCACTCTGCCTGCTTTCCCACCTGGCCTTCTTCACACGCCCCTCTCCCCTAGAGCCAGCTTCTTGAGACCTTCACACTGTGCACTGGGGCAGCATCCCCCCAGCCCCGCAATCTCTCCCTCGCCGAGGCCGGCGTTCACCAAGCACCCACCGTGCTCCGGTCTCCCCCAACTCAGACACCTTCCTTCCTCCCAGCTTGGCTTCTTCGGGTGTCTCGCTGCTCTTGCGTCTCTGCTTCCTCACCCCTCATCCTCACTACCGCCATCAGGACCCTCGCCACCGTCAACATCGTGCCTCTCATAGGACAAAGCGAGGCTGGCACTGGCTTCACTACCGACACCCCCCAGGCACGGAGAAGCTGGCGCCCTGCCAGGCAGAGGGGCCTGGGACAGGTCACGGCAGACACAAGCCAGGAGGTCTGACGGCAGGGCCCTCACTCCTCGATGCTATACCCTGCCACGCCGGCACAAGCCGCGCTCGGCTGGTATCTGCCTCCAAAAGCCGCTGCGCCTGCCCTCCCCAAGGGCACTTCGAATCCTCACCCGCCCCCCGACATTCTCGACACTCCATCCAGACTCCCCGTAGACATCTCCGGCTTCTACCACGGGGCCAGGCACAAGGTGAGCCAGGAACAAGGTTTACTGCCCGGAGACTCATCTACCCTAAAGACACAGGCTTCTTGAAGAAACGTCTCAGGCTGCTTGGAGCTCAGCCTACCTCCAGGAACTGAGAAGATCGCACACCCTGATTTTATCCAGCGCGTTCGAAAACCAAGCTGTGCGCCGCTCAGACGGGCAAACACCCGGCAGTTTGACAACACGCTGGCGCGGGAGGCAGGTGCTCATACGTTGCTGCGGCACACGAGTTACGGGTGGGACTCGGCAGCCTCCGGCAAAATTACATGCACGAGACCCTTCCCCCACAACAATCCTACTTCTGAGGCATCTATCTCAAAAATGTATTGACAAGAAATAAGAAAAAGACTAATGTACCCTATACAGCACTGCTTTTAAGCAGTGGGGGTGGGGAACCCAGAAAACTAGATATATCCCAAAGTCTATCAACAGGGGACCTGTTAATAAACTGGGAGCAGTCTCACCACGAGGCAGGTTCCAAAGCAGGGGTGGGGAACCTGCCGCCTTGGGGCCACCTGTGGCCTTCTGGATCCTTGACTGAGGCCTTTTGACAGAATCCAAATTTTACAGAACAAATGCTTTTAACAGAGGGGTTTGTTCTGTGAAGTTTGGATTTAGCCAAAGGGCCACATTTGGGGATCCAGAGGCCACATGTGGCCTTGGAGCTTGCACTACAGGGGTCCCCAGAAGACGTTCCTACGTACGTAGAAAAGACAAATGAAAAAAAGTGCATGGAAAGCTACGTTCATCTAAGAAGAGGTTATATGACTACCCACACACACATATTCGCTTATTTTAAGAGATAAGTACAAACAACACTTTTTAAAAATATCTTATTTGTAGGTGAAGGGAAGAAAATAGGCTGGAGAGGTGACAAGGATGGATTCTTTGAATTTATCTTTAAAAATCAAAGCCTGGATTCTTAGAATTCCTTTTGAGGATTTGACATTGATACCATATAAATAGTTTACCTAATTATATGACTGTTTTAAAAAATAATCCCTGAAACCTAAGAACAAATTAAGGAATTGAACCTAAGTATGCACCCACCAGGACAGCATAATCACAGAAAAGACCAATTACAGGTGGCTTTAAACACAACAACAGCAGTTTATAACCCAAAGTGAGATACACCCCGAAGATGAAAAGCAATGAAAAAAAGTCTAAACTAGTTCTGGTAATCACACCGTTGGTAGGTGTGCTGGTATTGTCACTCCGAGACTGTCACGTGGGGAAGGTCAAAGCAAATGAGGACCCTGACTTCTGGAGAGAAGTGGCCAATGTACCAAACCAGCCTGGAACATCTTTGCAGCCCACCTGGAGCGTCAGGAAGTGAGGAAGCCGTCAATGTCACGTCAAAGAACACAGGAGCCTTCTCGAAAAGGCCTCCATGGGCCAAAGATGGGACAATCTGAGCGATAATAAGGACAATAAGTCCATTTAAAAGGCATCAAATACTTAATTGTGTGAGTTCATAATGATATAGAACAAATGAGTCACTCTTAGGAGGATTCTACTAACCCAAAACTTGTTATTTTTGAAATAAGTAAATAAGAGGAGTTACCTTGCCTTTCCTATGTAACCTGAGAGGTATTCTTTATAGAGGTATTTCATCTTAAACAAACAACAAAAAATAATACACAACAGAGTTACAAAATCACCATTCTGCAGACGCACTAACTGGTCCAGATCACGGTCGTCAGTGACCGCTAACATCGACAGAAAGGCAAACACCAGGTAGCTCCTCCTGACCAAGTGCACCCGCCACCCAGGAAGCAGTCTAACCAAACAAACAAACCCTGGAATCGAAACAGGCCTCCAAATAACCACCAATTTATAGGAAAATACAGAAGACAAAGGAGTATGCTAAATGACTCCAAGGAGACACAATGTGGGAAAAAAAAAAAAAAAACCCCAGACGGGAAATACCACAAGAACACAATCCAGCTTTGTTAACAAACACATTACCTGGGAAGAAAAGAACAATGGCTGTGGAACCCTATTCATCAGGAGAGATTAAGAAGTATCAACCAACTGCAACGTGTGGACATTATTTGGATCTGTAAACAGACAAACTCAAGAAAAAAACTGTAATAATCATGAGACAGTTGGAAATTTGGACACAGACTGGCTATTTGATGATATTAAAGAACTGTTAAATTTTTTTAAGAGTGATAATGGTAATGTGGTCACGTGTGTTTTCTTTACGTTCCCATCTTTTAGAATAGTTACTGGAATGTTTATAGATGAAATGGCAGAGTGGCATTCACTCCAAAATAATACTGTTAGGTGGCAGAGTGCATAAAGGAAACAAGATTGGGATGGGCTGATAACTGCTGGAGCTGGTTGGGTGACGTGTACATGGGAGGTCGTTACACTACTCTATACACTTACACTTTCGGGGTTTTTTTGTAAGTTTTAAAAAATAATTCTTAGCTCAAAAAATTCAAGCTTAAACGTTTCTTCTGCCTTCACTTTCTGCGCACATACAGTACATATACACATACAGTACATGTACACATACACATGAACATACGTATATAAAATTCTGTATTTTCTATGTTTAGTCTTAGACCTTTCTCTAGAGAGGTGAGGAATAGGTTGTTTATCATTCCATACTCTGTCTCAAATTCTGACACCTATAAATTGGGAATTATATCTTTAAATTACTGCAAGGATTAAACCAAAGAATAAATATAAACTAATTAACATGATTCTTGTCACATACCCCGCAAATTGCTGTCACACATGGTTCTAGTTTCAAACGTGCCAGTGTTTGTTGACAATTCTGCTGTCCCAAAACAGTGTGGGGACAGCTAGCCGTGGCCTCCTGTCACCACCCGGTCGTGGAGGCCCAGGGACAGGAGACCCCTCCGCTGAAGGAGCTGCAGGCACCAAGAGCGCTCGAGATGTCGGACTCTGGTTTACGATGTCCCTCTGGTGTATGATGTAGAAAGTTAATATTATTTTGAGGATTAAACAGTGATATCCAATTGTTAATCTTTGTTCTTGGTTTGTGTGTAAGTGGAGGTCGTTTTCCTACAAAAACATTCAAAATTTTACGTGCTTGTTCTTTCTCTCTGTACTGCGGCAGCAAACACCAGCTGAGGAGACACACTCACGGCTCAGCGCCGCTCCCGAGCTCCCCAGGCTGACCGTGGGGGGCAGCTGACGCCGTTGACCTGCAACTGCCATCCTGGCTCTTAGGTCAGAAAAAGAGGAAATCAAAGCAAACTCTGTGAAGCCGACTGCCAAGGTGGGGGGCGGGGGGGAGCGGGTGCACATAATCACAAAAAGCCTCCGAAGAGGTTGTTTTGGAGGTGTGGGCTTTGCCTGATTGCCAGTTTTATTTCTGTCACTTCGTACATTCTTTATCTAAAACCTTTGTAAAGAGCATTCAAAGATCACTGGCAGCCGACGAAGGAGAAGTCAAGGTCGTCGGACAGCCCAGAGCTGTGTTTTGAGACTCTGGATACTACCTGGCCCATCAATCAAACGGTATAAACGTTTAAACTGTTTCTACTTGGATTAAACACCCGAGTTACAAAAAGAACTAAGCACAGAGAAAGGAATGCGGCAGAACAGTCGCCTTAAGGCACAGGGAAGACGGTCACACCCCTCCCTGCCTCTTCCAGGGCGGCATTTCCAGGCCAGCTCTTGGGTGGGAGTCCCCACTCCGTGATGTCGGGGTCTTGGCCTGCCTGGGGGTCCCCATCCTGATCCGTGAGTCAGGGACAGCAACCCTGAGCGTGAGCACGCAGTGAGGCATCGCGACTTAAGTCTCAACGTCGACTATTATTCTACTCTTCATCAGGCTTCTTTTTTCAAACCAAATTCTATACACTTCTTCATAATGTACTTTATATTTTAAAAACATTCGTTTGATGTAAACACACATTCCTTTCAATTTTTCACAAAGCAAGTAACCTCATGGCTAATCCTTTTTTCCCAGTAAAAAATCAGTCTCTGCAACCTCAATTAAAGTAAAATTATAATAAAGACATAAAAACACAGATGTTATAAAATAAATATATAATATGAAAATAACAGAGAGAAATAAATATTAGAGTAAGTTACAACACAGAAAATAAACAAAACAGTTCAGCTCAGGGTCAGAAATTGGCTATACCCTATCTCCACTCACTCCGGAATTCAGCGGCTGGATGCCCACCTGTATCTGACACCGCCATGCAGTCAAGCCCCAGTCTGGGTAAGCAATGAAACACCTGTGATGCCATGTCAGAGACAAGTGATGTGGAGGGGCGGGGGACTGTATGGACTGAATTGTGCCTCCCCCCCAAATTCCACCATTGAAGCTCTAACACTCCAAAGTGACTGCAACTGGAGACAGGGTCTCCAAGGAGGCAATTGTGGTCAAATCGGGTCAAAAGGCTGGGACCCTAGTTCAACGCGACTGGAGTCCTCACACAAAGGGGGACAGACAGACACCAGGGAGGCGCATGCACAGGGAAAAGACCAGGTGAGGACACCGTGAGAAGGCACCATGTGCAAGCCACAGGCAGAGGCCTCAGAAGAAACCAACCTGCCAAGACCTTGATCTTGGACTTCCGGCCTCCAGAGCTGTGAGAAAACACACTTCTGTTGTCTGAGCTCCCGGTCGGCATTATTAGTGATGGCTGCCTGAGCCAACCGGCACGGGCACCACACCCTTCCGCTGCCCACAGCACCCCCTGCCAGTCAGCCCACCACACTGCAGATCGCTGCCCCGCAGGGCCTGCGAGGGGGAGCCCGTGGGAACCACCAGGTTTGCGTCAACAACAGCAGGGTCCACGGGCCTGCAGGGTCCAAGCACAACTGGGCTACAGAGGCCACACTCAGCAACTTCTCCTGCCCGCAGCCGGCCCTTATGTCACTCTGTCACTGACCACACCCCCTCCCCCAAAAAAGTATCTCGTTTCCACTAAGACTCAAAAGGCAACACCATCCTCTGGCACTTCCCCATTTCATTTCCATCCTTCGCATCTGCAAGAAGTCATTCAGAATGTTTGGAGTATCTTTCAGTTTGCACATGGTATCTGCACATCTTCAAGATTGGCATCTGCGTCAAAAGTCACCAACGAATGCATCACATTCTCTTTTAAATGCTGCAAAACGTCCGGCTCGACAATAACCAGACTTTTTCACGCAGAATTACAAGGGAAGACTGGACTCCGGCAGATGCACGAAGTGAAACTCACGACTCCCTATGAACGTTGCACCGTTGACAGAACAGCCCGTGTCCCTCCCCCACCAGGGTGGGCCGGCGCCGTTCTGGCCCTCCCAGTACCTACGCCCCTGTCTTACAGAGAACCTTTTCAATTTCCCTTTGAGGGCCTGCCCCTCTTCTCTCTGCTACTATCCTGATGGGACTGTCAATCTAAGTGACCTGCCCCCTCACCCCAGCCAGGAGGTGACGGAATGTAAGCCAATCAGACACTATCCAGGTAACCCAAGTGGGGCCCTGAAGACAGGGGCAACTTGTGCCTGTGCCCTGGACCCCTGTGTTCAGTCCGTGTCCAGCACCTCCACGCTCAAAGCCACCACCACGTCCTTCTGATGAACTCCGTGTCTGGTGGAGTTGGCCAGAACGGGATTCTGATGTTTTCAACTAAGGACCCAAACAGTAGACCTACCACAGTCCCTCGCTTGAACGGCAAACAAATTCTGACAATTCTAAAAGGTAAAGATCACCTGCTTATGGCAAAGATCACCTAACCTGAAGGACATTTTTAGAGTCTCAAATTCTGATGGTAAATTCCAAAAGAAAGATTCCAAAGATGGTGGCCAGGGCAATCTCAATGGCCAAACAGCCTTGCCAGCTGACTGTCACGGTCGTGGGCCTCTTCTCTGGGATGTGAGTCCTCGAATATCTGTATTAAATATCTGGCATGTTCCTTGTTGCTACACACAGACTCATTCAAGCGAAGATGCCTTCAAGGCCAGAGCTCGGCCCTCCACCCTCACGCAGTCAAGCTCCATGGAGCTCTCACTGCACGTCCAGTCCTGGAAGAGATACTGGGTCTGGTCTCACACCCTCAGTCCCTGAGCGCTCAGACCACACGCTGGGGAGAGATGTGTGAGTCCACAGTTAGAGCAAAATGCACAGGGCCAAAGGGCCCGCCCTGGCGTCACCACCAAGAGCCACGGGAATGGCCTCAAGGAAGCATTGAGAAGGTGTCAGCTGGGTTAAGAGAAGCAGCAGGACTCAGCTCACCAGGAGCCCACAGCGGAGCCCCCGGCAGATGAGGGGCCTGCCAGGAACACCGGGTCAGTGGTGCCTGGTGCCCTCCGCAGCCAAGGTACCCACAGGCCCCAGAGGCGGGCAAGCCCAGGCTGCAGAGCTGCAGGCCCATCGCCAGGGGCTGTGGAGCTAAAAGACAGAACTCTATTTCCATTTCTTTATCTACTCCATGACTCATTCTAAAAAGGCCCAACGGTAAGACGGAGGAATTTCAACTTCATTCTGAAAGACCTAGTGAGCCATTTAAAGGCTTAGGCGGAACGAGGCCTGGACAGATTTATGTTGTGGAATCTATTTATGGGTTAACCAAGCTGTCAAAAACACAAACTGCCACATCAGTGTTCTCCAAGAGGGGACCCCCGTGTGTGTGTGTGTGTGTGTGTGTGCATGGGCCACGCCGGCACACACCTAGGTGAGACTCAGGATCACCTGCGCTTCACCCCATAAACGCATCCACCTTTAGGAAGCACCCGAATCAAAAATACAGGGGAGAGGCGCAACGCAGGATGCTCATCATAAAACATCTCCACAGGATCCTAGAGGTTCTCAAACTGTTAAAACTTGAAAAGCTACAAAATCACCATTTATTTGGAAGCACTCAACCATTCCCAGCAAGGTTGAGCATGGGGTAGAGGAGGGGGCCGGGTCTTGTTGGGTATTTTGCTTTTTAATTAATAAAACCTCCCAGAGGGATCCAAACTCACGGGTGTCGTGACAACAAATCAGTTTCGACGCTTCTCGACCCTGCCAGGCACTCGGCTGGGGAGTCACCTCTGCACCAGCCAGGAACGTGTCCACGGGAATCGTCAGGGTTCCAGGACTCAGTTCACTCACCGTTCCTCATGCCAGGACACCGGGATTGGGAGACCCTAGAGCAGCAGTTCCCAGAACCAGCATCAGCACTGGCGGACTTATCAGGAAGGCAAGTCCTCAGGACCCACCAAATACAACTTCTGGGGATGAGGCCCAGAGATCTGTGTGTTAACACACCCTCCGGGTGACCCCGAGGCAGGCTGGAATCTGGGAACCACTGATCTCAAACCTTTAAGATGACCCAGTATCAAGAAAAAGCTAATGAAGTCACATTTGAACTAGAGAAGCAAAAATGGGCCCAATAAAACAGCAAACTAGATTTTCTGAAAAGGGACCAGAATTGACACAAAGTGAACTGAGGAATAACCTTGACCAGAACGAGACGTGCTCAACTCTGAGCACTCGCCACCACCCGCCAGCAGAGGGGCCCCGGCCAGCCAGGAGCCCTGCGCACTGGTCAACAGCACAGCGTGCTTTTTGATGCCATCCAAAGCACTTAAAAGAATAACATTTTCACTCGGGTATCTTAACGATTTCCTGGACAGGAAGGCAAAGGGCAGGTTCTCCAGCCGGCGCAAAGGTCGCACGGCCTGCAGGGCACAGGAGCCGCTGGGCAGGGGCTGGCAGGACGGGAGGACCAAAAGGGCGCTCTCCACATCTTTTTGGTTCAGCCGTGAATATTATGGTGAATCCTAACAGGGAAACTGAGGCAGAAATGGGGGAGAAAGTGTATGAATTATTTTCTTGATCTATCTTTTCTTTTTTTTTTTTTTTTTTATTAAAACCAGCCTAGCCTGTTCTAGATTTTATGTCAACAAAACCAGGGTTTCCCATCCTTGGTGTTCTCCCCCACCCCCACCCAAAAATAAAAACCCAGGTACCTGAACTGCCAACCAAGATACAAGTCAGCTCCCCAGCATTTTGCTGATGCAGGGTCGGGTCGGGAAGTGGCCCCTGATATGGGTGTGGACACTGACAGCCACCCCACACTCACGCACACCCATCCTCGACCCCACTGTGAGCACTTCTACGGAAAGCTTTGCAGGAATAAAATCCACAATTTGGGGAAATTACATGGGGCTTTTCTCCCCACCCTGTAAGTAAAAGAATAGCCAGGGGAACTCTCTTAAATGTGGGGTTGTCAGAGAGATTTACACATAAAAGTTTCCAGGAGGTTTTCTCTTGGCCAGAGAACAAGTAAGTAATTTCCCTGCGCCACGCAAAGGTTAATAATCAAAGAAGTTTGTTAAGAACTGCCCTGAGCTCAGGCTTCCAGGAGGGTTAGTCATAAACAGCCAGGTGGAATTTGCCTACTCGGGCCATTGGAGGAGAGAGAGGAGGGAGGTCACATCCCCACCGAGGAGGAGCCAGTTTCCCAGAGAACTTGGGGGAGACAGAGCTGACTGAGCCCCATGCAGCCCCTGGCATCCCCTCCCTGAGGGCCTGGGGGAGGGAACAGGGCATACTTGCTCACCGAGAAGGGCTTGGTCCCTCTGGACACCCAGGCAGACACACCTCCCAGATAATTCCACCAGTTCCCCTGGAAACAGAAAGGTATGCCAGAGAAGCCCTGGGGAGCACAGAGCTCTGGGCTGCAGAACGGAGGCGGAGGGGAACAGCAGAGCCCATCTGACCAGCACCCCACAGCCTCTGCACTGCTGACCCTCAGGGCTGCCCTGGGTACTGCAGGACGGCAGCAGCACCCCTGGCCACCACCCACCAGACGCCAGCCAGCACCACCCCACCTCCCTCAAAGTTAGAACAAACCAGAAATTTTCTCCAGACATCGCACTCCCCTCAAACCCATTTTGTTGAAAACCACTGATTTTGGCCAAGCAGCTGGATTTACAGACAGGGAAACTGAGGCCAGGGGTCACACTGAGAGGCATACTGGCTCCTCTCCTTTGGGCTCTGCAACCCTGAGATGGTTTTCAGTCTGTACCTCTTCCTCTCCTCGGCCTCACTCACCCCTACAGCCCCCACCCCCCTCCCCCATCAGTACAAGACACTTCACAGCCCAGAAATTACATGGCAAACCCTCTTTCTCAAGGACAGGTGCTACCCGCTCCCAGTCTCTGCCAAAAGCCTGCTGAACTGAAACCCGAAGTAGAGACTCTCACACACTGCCACTGGGAGTGTAAAATCAAACAACTGATTTGGAAAACAGTTCAGCAGTTTTTTTAAAAAGTTAAATATATGCCGATCATATTTCCAGGCCACACCACTCCTAGGTGTCTACCTGAGAGAAAGCCAAGCTCATGTCCGTACAATGACTTGTATGTGGATGTTCACAGCAACTTTACTTGTAAAAGCCCCAAACTGGAAACAACTCCATCAGTATCTATCCACAGGATCAACAAAACCATGGTAAATCCATACAATGGAATATTACTCAGCAGTGAAAAAGAACAAGCTACTGATAGACACACAACTTGGATGAAATCTCCCAACCATGATGTTGAGGGAATGAAGCCAAAGAAAGGGTCCTTTACTGCATGATCTCATTTTACCTAATTCTGGAAAATGCAAGCCAATCCACAGCGAGAGGCAACAGACCAGCGCAACCAGACAGGGGCAGAGGAAACTGCAAAGGGTCACAAGGACATGTTGGGGGGTGACGGGCACAGTCATGGTTTCATGGGTGCACACATCCATCAAACCTCATCAAATCGCAAATTTTCCATTGTTGCAGTTTACCGCACGTAAACCACACCTCTATAAAGTTGTAGGGGAAAAAGATCCAATGAGTGTAGAAAGAGCATTGCAACTATAAAACTCACCGACAATTCAGACGGTAACTGCTGGTAATCGTTCACATCACAGGAGTTCACACCACCTTGCAGGCAAATCCTGCTGCAAGCAGGTAAGGGGAGGACTGCTCCAGGTGGGCACTCCCTACACTGCTGAGATGCCAGCGAGTGAGGATAGGGTAGTGCTGCCCCCACCTCCTCTTCCCACTAACTCGGTGCACGGTTTGACGGTGCACTCAGCATCAGGACCGTGCGCTGGGATTCTGCCACTCCCATCTCTGCCACCGTCCTTTGTGTGACCTCGGGCAAATCACTTAGAGTCTCAGAGCATCAATTTCTCCCTATCATGCTAATTATAGCATAGGGGGAAAGTAACTTCTATTTATATATGTAAAAAATTAACTGCTTGCTAGCATCTCCATTGTTAAAATGTCACAGAATTTGTGTGGCTTAAATTTCAGAGCTGTATTTTCAGCCAGCTAGGATTAAAGGTGCTGCAAATTTTTCAAACTGAGGTGAATTTTCAGAGTCACGTTGTCTGGAAATCCTCCCTCCTCCCAGGCATCAGGAACCTGCAACTGCAGGCAGCCAGCGCACCCCGAGCCGCCACCTCGCGCAACACAAACCGCAGTCAGCATCCCAGCCACCACCAACCTTCAGCAACGGGATAAAAGGGAACCAACAGCTGTTACTTTCTTTATAACCCGGGTGAGTAAAAGACTGAGTGTGAATGTGAGTTTCAAATCACAAAACGAAACCCGCAGGAGAGCCGCACACAGCAGAGAGGACTCTCCAAGTGCTCTGCAGACTCTCGTGCTGATCCGAGAGGCTTTCTTTTTTGCTTTCTGAAAACATCAAAACCATAAGTGGCTAATGTCCGTGAGTCCTGAGTTCAAATCCTGACTCAGCCACCAGGAAGTGGATGTGGGCAAGGCTTTAAGCCCAGCCTCCTGACCTACAAAACAGGAGTTTACCACACTGCCCTGGGGTGACCAGGATGATACAACGACACAAAGGATGCCCAGCCCTTAACATGGGATCCTACATCTGGCAGACACTCAATAAACAGTAGGTGCTATTATGGATTTTATCAAAGGCAGGAAGGGGAGAAACCAAAAGGATGGGTCATGAAGTGTTTCACAGAAATTTCTGGAATCTGGAGCAGGAGCAGCTGTCAGAGATGCCAGCAGGCAATGGTGTCATTTGCAAGGCAAAACCACAGGGGCTGCTGGGACAGAGCTGTTCTCCAGTGCAGCGGGCACCCCACACTCCCCGGCCGGCAGTCCCCACCCAGCAGTCCCCACCCATCACCGCCGGGGCCCGCGCTAGCTTTCCACTTACTCCCCTCCGGGGTGCATGTCCTCCCCTCCTAAACATGAATCCGAAACTAAAATCTGAATGGAAGCGCAGGGGAGTGGAGGGGTCGTGGAGGACGACTCCTCAGCGGCTCAGCATCAGCCGCTGGGCCCGGCACACAGGACACCAGGCAGCTGTCCCTCTATCGACGACAAGACCGATTCCGAGCAACTGCTTCATTCAGAGCTGCCTAGTACAGCAGCTCAGCATTTAAAAAAAAGCAGACCAGTAGTGTTGCAAAGCATCCCCCAAGGAAAGAGCAGAAGTTTTAGGGAAGGGTAGCTCCGGCACAAGCGTGGCCCGCTGCCCTAAGGGTTTCAGGGAGAAAGAACGGCAAGAGGCCACTCCAGCTCCAGCTTCCTCACGCTCAGGAGGAGGGCGACTGGAGGGGAACAGCGAGCACCCACCTAGCGAGCCCTGCAGGCAGACGGTGCACACCGTTCTGTCTCTGCCGTTTCCCTCGCCCACCCACCCGGCCCTCACTTCCTCTCACTTTTGTAAACTGTCCACAGAGGACAGAAGATCAGCACGGACTTGGGTTGAAAAAAAAAAAAACACTCTGGGCTTTGAGTCCCAGTGGCCCTGCTCACATAAATGCAGCTTCTGGAAGTTCCTGACCAAGAACGTTCCTAGCGACATCATTTTGTCAAACCAAGAGAGAAAATCCTGGTCAAAGAAACTCAAGTTTCTAAGTAAAATTCATTTTTTTATGTACAGAACGCCCCAAAAAGACAATAGCATAGTCATCATGGTTTCAGTCAAATTTTTTAAAATACTGGAACCCAAGAGTTTAAAAAAAAAAAACAAAAAAACCCAGTATCTGACTCTAATGGGTTATGTAACAAGAGCCAAGGTAACAGTAACCATGGAAAATGGATCTTCTAAACACAAGTTGCTGAAGAAGTTCACTGCAATTAGCTTTGCACGGTGTCTTCCTACAGACTTCTTGGGCAGGGACTGTGTTCAGAGTCCACGTGAAGCAACCCGTGGTTGCAGCAGGATGGAGAATTTTGCCCCTAACACTAGAAGGTACAAACCCCAACCAAAACGGGTTGCGCATTTTTTCACACGCTAACAAGCATCTGCCATGACTTCTGGGGCAGGCTCAAGGGATAAAATTGAGAACAAGAGATACATGCCCCCCTCACGGGGAAAAGACATCCTAACCCATGCACACATGTGATTATCCACACGGTAACCTTCTATAGGGGGCTGGGGGGGGAATGAATGAGAATGAACAGGGACCCGGCTAGGTGGGGTGGCCAACGCCCAGGTGCCCTCCCTGGGGAAGAGGGCACAACTTGGAGAGAGCCAGGACATAAGGAGAATGTTGACTGCCTGTCACTGAAATTATCTGACGACACGACACGCAAGTCATCCGACGACTCCTTCTACCGGCATGACCGAGGCTGGAACACTTTTTATTAAAATAAACTGAACTGTCGGAATGAACGAATCCTGCCCCAAAGCAGATGACATGATCAAGAATTAAGCTTTTCTCACCTTGGGGCAGGGCAGTTAATGGTGTGGACGTGAGAAGGCAGGGTGGGGAGAGGGAAGGCACTAGGAGGCACGAGACCTGTCAGAGACGGACGGGAACCCTAACTGCAATTAAAGAGGTGACAACTGAAAGGGAGTTTCCCATGACGCCCCTCAGCTACAAAGCCTGCTTGGACTTTGAAGAGATAATCACGACAAAATGCAAATTAAAAGCCCTGGCTTTGGATAAAGATTTTAGACCCACAAGCTCATTCAGATGGAAACTTGGTGCTGAAGCAAGGGCTGGGCTGTAGGGAACAGGGTCCCACTGGCCGCGGGACCGGGCGCACAGCTGGAGGTCCTGCGGAGGCGCTCCGACAGCAGCACAGAGCACGGCAAAGACGTGCAAGGTGATGCTGCCAATTAAGTCCCCCCCCCACCAAGAAAGGCTGTCTGGTCACAGGCCATCGCTGCCCAGGATGGGGACAGCCGCAGGGGGCAGTGAGGGACTATCAGCCTGCAGGGAGGTCATCACCAGCTCAGGGACAACCCAGATGAGCCCCACTTGGGTATAGGAACGTGGGCCTCACCAGGTCCCGTAATTAACCCTGTAGTCACAACTGCAGAGACACCAGAGTCCAGCAACAGTAGTGGAGGCCGATGCTCTAAAACTCACGAACCACAGACACGATCTGGAGCTAAATTAGACTTCCAGGCTCTGCCTTACAGCCCCGTCCACACCATACACACAGACAACGTAGACTCGCTGATGATACAGATGGTTCTCCACTTACAATTTTTTGATGTTTTGTCTTCACATTGGTGCAAAAGCAATGAGCACTCAGTAGAAACCGTACTGCCACTACCTATGTGACCCTTCTGTTCTTTGCTTTCAGCATAGTAGTCCAAGAAGCACATGAGACGGTCAACACTTTATTATAAAACAGGCTTTGTGTTAGGTGATTTTGCCCAACTGCAGACTAACCTAAGTGTCCCGAGCCCATGTAAGATAGGCTAGGCTAAACTATGACGTCCAGTAGGTTACAGGTATTAAATCCACTTTCAACTTACGATACTATCAACTTACAAAGGGTTAACAGGACATAACCCGGTTGTATCTCAAGGAGCATCTGCATACGCAGTGTTTGCCATGTGCTCGCTGCAACGATAACATAAACACACCATCGCCAGGGTCACCGACAGGTTCACACCCGTGTTTTACCATCCATGGTTGCGTCTGGGCGGGACCAGTGTGTTACGGAGATGTTGGCAACGATCGTCCGGGAATCTCCTCGGGGAGACCCGTTCATACACTCAGGTGCTGTGGCGAGGCCTTCCATGTGTGTGCACATCATACAAGACACACAGTACCAGAACAGCCACACACTACACAAACTACAGACACACAATGTGCTTCCTTCCTCTCATGAATATCCCTCTGCTGAGTGCAATCTCGCTCTCTGACAGTGTGTTGGGGGAAGAGGACTGTGAGTGAAATAACTTAATAAAACACACTGGGGCAATCTGGCCTCTGTTGACCTTGACTGCTACTCTCCTCCTTGACCAGACCAGGTCAGTTTGGTCCTGTGTTCAGGAACTGAGGAGTAATGGATGGAGCAGTGGCAGTCACTTTAGAGTCAGGAGGACCCTTGAGACCAAAGTTCAATCCTACAAATTCTAGACTAAAATTGAGGCCCAAAGGGACAAGCACTTTCCCCAAGGGTCCTGTGGCAAGTCAGTCAGGCAGGAACCTGTCTTTCCCAGGCCAGGGTTTTCTGTCCCTACAGGACACACCGTCAGCAAGGCTGCGATCCTACCTGACATAATTCTGCTTCCAGAAATCAGTCATAGCATGACAAGAAAATACCTATGTTCCACAGCAGCACATCTTTCCTAAAAACAAAGTCCTGGGACAGAGGGCCTTGTGCTCCCAACTCCAAAACCACCAACGCCCAAGTGAGGGTTGCCCTCCCAAACACACACACGTTCAGGGCCATAAGAATCATCACACATTTCCCTTTGAGTTTTCTCTTGAACTGCATCAAGATCAACAGACAAAAAGCTGTCCTTCCGAAGCGCGGGTTAAACCCTCATCTCCTGCAGAACGAGACACCGAGGCATTCGACACACACTGGACAAGCACCTTGTCCCCACTCTGCTCACACCGCACCTGGATCTGACAACACAACACCTCGAGCTGCACCGTCTCTAGAAACCCTTCGAATTCCAAGCCAAAACTGGATCAGCCTTAGAGAACTCTGCATTTTACTGAAACTGCTAGTTCAGTTATCCTCTGGACGGACAGGGAGATATACAACAGGCTGACACGCAGGCTCAAAGTGGTAGGTATGTAACAGCTCACTCTATACATTCTTTCAATCCTTCAGTATGTTTCAAATTCTTCATCATAAAATGTTGAGGGGAAAAAGATCCCCTCGAGTTGGATTAACCAGCAAATTTAACCTCTTTTCAGCAAATTTCTAGTTCACACAACTCCCAAAGCATAGGCGAGTGGCACGCTACCCCCCCCCCCCCGGCCAGCCCAGACGCGAGTGCTGGGAAAGGTGCCTCAAGGTCCACACAGGCGGGTGAGGGCTCCGCTGGCTCAGGTGAGCAGTGCACCCTGAACGCACCCCAACTGGCACTAAGCACCCCAACGTTTGTACCAGTGAGTGGAGGAGCCCGATCTTCTCAGATGAATAAGACGGCATCACCCTAAGATTCTTTAATCTCCAAACAGGAACCCGCAAATTGAAAAATCTGAGGTGCATCGCTACAGCCCGTCATATTCCATCAGAAGTAGTAGAAGATGGGATTCTAGAAAAACACATGGGCTCCATCGTCTCAGTCAGAATTCTGAACTGCTTTCAGGAAAAGCAACACTGCCACTAAGTCCAAGCCCAGCTCACCCTCCAGGCAGGTGGACTTGGGCACGAAGGCCCATATGGAGACGCACAAAATGCAAATGCCCACGATCCCAGCACCACTGCAGACCCTCCTGGCAAGCCAGAAGTCTGGGAAAGAGAGTGGGGCTTGGGAAGTTCGGGGAAGAAAAAAACCATCTAGGTTTAGACTATGGGCAAAAAGCAATATACTGTATAATTCTGTATTCTCCAGCATAAGATGACCAGAAAGATAAGTACAGACTGAGAAGCCTGGGAAAAACTCAAATTTCTAAGTGGAAAAATGAAAACTGACTTTTTTTGCATGAAGACAGTGGCCTTTCCTTGAGCAGTGCTGAGTTTTCCAAGCCCTTCCTCAGAGGCAAGGTGGCATGGTGCCTGTCAAGACCCCACGATGACATAAGCTTCCCTCCTTCTGCGGCTCAGAGAGCTTCCTCCAGGAGGCCCCTGGGTCTCTTCGTTCCCCACCCCCTGCCGCTCTCCTAGCCCACTACACACCTGGCACGAAGCGTGCACCTGCCCTATCCTTGCAGAGCAAAGGCCTGCTCACTTCTGCCGTCCCAGCACCTGGTTCAATGATTCCGTGGATTAAAGCCATTATGTGAAAATATACACATACCTAACAGATGGCTACAGAGACAGACACATCGATCACGCATTATGTAACATGCTCTCTGCACTGCTCTGAAGGAGGCAGAGTTGGCCAGGAGATGACCTGGCTATACAGGCAGGAGCTCAGGGGCCATCAGCCCAGGGTCTGCATGTGGAATCTCAATCATGTAAATCCCCTCTGGGCTGACTCAGTCCCTGGAGATGCATGCACACCAGCCACACTCACAAGAGACTGATGGATACCTCAGCCCCCCATTTAAGAATGTGCAAATGAGAAAGCGGTTGTAATACTGTTCCTGATGTGCCTGCTTCTCAGTCTGTTCAACACCCAGCGTAAGTCCTGAATCTACACATTCGGGCTCATCCCACAGGGACTGGGGCCACCTCTACAAATCCTGCACAACCATTTCCACCCGAACCTCAGGGCATCAAAGGGGGGAATCCCCTGCATGGCCCCTACTCCTGTGTTCCCAGGATAAAACCTCAGCCCCTCCTCCCTCCACCCTGAGGCTCATCCCAATCCGGCCTTCACCCCCTGTGATCTTTTAGGGCCGTCCTTTTCCCAGTCCCCTGTTCAGGCTCCCACCCCCTCCCAACCCCCTTACAACAGCCCTGATGCTGTTCCTGATTTTAAAGGCTCCCTGCCACTCCCCTCTACCACACCCAGCCCCTCAGCACCACCTCTGTGTCCCACATGGTAACGGTTGAGCATCAGAGCGCCCCCTCTCCAAGCAGCAACCCATAATCAATAATTCCCACTGCTCTGCCGGATAAAAAGGCTCCCATGAGGTCATCACGCTCTCCCCATCATTCTGGCCTTCCCTCCCCAGGTCCCCTCAGGCAAAGGAGAGCCTGTTCGGGATGCTCTGCTCCCAGGGATGCTCTGGTCCTATTACGCACTGGCCTGGAAAACCCTCCTGCACCCACTCTGACCCTCCGGGACCTCCATCCCATTTGGTTAACCCTACCCCTCAGACCCTCCTCACGCCGCCTTGCAGGGCTGCTGGTCTCTGTGTATTGGTGGCCTCCTGGGTGAGCTCTGAAGGGCCCTGAATGTCCCACACATCTGCGTGTCCTTCCAGCTCTGCCCAGCGCAGGGCTCGAATAGATCGTGTGTTGGTTCTCAAGTTAGCCACTTCCCACACCAAACAAAGTGAGTATAAACTCAACCCTCCCACCACCATCCCTCAAAATAAACACTTGCCTTTGCAAAGCCACCAGAGAAACACACACACGCACACACAGCCCCCAGACCTGGGCCCTGCGTGTCCTTCCTGGGTTTGGCCTTGTTTGGCACTGGCCTCCGTGGAGGGGGATGGGCAGCTCCCAGGACACAGCAGCAGGAACAAAGAAAGTAACCCCTTGAGAATACAGAGTTGGCCACACTTAGCTTTTCTTTTCTTCTTTTGTGTCTTCGGCATAATTGCTACAAACAACAGAAACTGAATAGTGCTAATATGTAACTACTAAGACCATCAAACAGTTTCCTTTCAAATACCAACGCAAATCACAGGGTTATCTAAACCCAGCGCAGGGGTGGATCTGGGCCTGGTTCCGGCTCAGCCAGAAAGAGTCTCCCAGTGACTACTGACGTCTGCCAGGAGCCAGGGACAGCCAAGGGGGGGCCCTAGCTCCAGTCTCAGGGGACCTGCACCATCCACATTTTAAAGGAAAGGACTTCCTGGTGAGGGATTTTACTCACACAGCTCCACTCATGGACTAGAGCTCAACTAACAAGGAATTAACAGTCTGCAGACAAGCCTAAAGTTAGAAAACCTAACCTCTAAGACAGTGCCAGAGATGTGTTAGCCACTCAAATATTTGTTTACGAACAAACAACTGACAGAATGAAAATCAGAGAAAGGCAGCATACTAAACCGCCATCCTGAGAGTCATAAAGGGAACCCTGAACAGCAATGAAAAGTCTCTGCAGATAACGGCCGCTGGCCTGGGGGAGCGGTCTCAGGAGCGGCTACGTCCAACCAGGAGAGAAAAAGCAACACAACCCAGCGCTCCACGCCCGGCACAGACCCGGCAGGCACAAGGCCACGCGGGCACCAAGGGTCATGAGCTAGAAGGTGCACGGCAGCGCTACCTGTGACGGCCCAAACAGGCACGACACTGACGCCCGTCACCCGCAGCAGAGATAAATAGACAAAGGCAGTAATTTCTAACCGCACGCGCTACAGACGAGTCTCCCGCCGGGGGCTGTGTTTTACGTCTCGATCTGGATGCCGGTTATACACCCGGTTGGTTTGTGGAAACTTCCTCCTTTAGGACTTGGGTATCTTTCTCCATTTATATTAATAGCCAAAAAAGAGTTCCCAAAAAATGAGGGCATTTTAAGTGGCCTCAATCCCACCGATTCCAAACCCGAACTTCAAATGATACGTGGATACTCAGAGACCCAGGCTTGTCTGTTGAAGCTAAAATTAAAACCTTGTTTGTTTTTTTTTTAAATCAGGTTCACCAGCCTGAACTTCCAACAGCAGCAGTGTCAGAGCAGGCACAGATAGTGTATCACAGCTCCCAGCAGCGCCCCAACCTCTGACACAACAACAAAGGGAGGGCAGACGGCCGTCCGGAAGCGCCCTCCCGCAAAACACACCGGATCCTCCGTCCCAGAAAAGGGCAGCGTAACACACAAACAGCATGGAAGTTCAGAGCATCAGCCCTTTCCAAATCAATCTCCTTTTCATTACAAAAGCTAGCAAGCAGTTACCAGTGACACCAACCTGCTGAAGGCCACCATCACACACAGACAGCATGCCCCTGGCTTATATTTAAGAAGTAAAAACGCTTTCATGAAATGAAGGTAGTTTTTGTGGTCATTTGCTGTAGGCATTCATAAAAATTAAAATTAAAAAATTGTAACTTCTTCCTTTCAAGCATCCTCAATGCTGCAAGTCTGTAACAACAAAAACTAAAACTCACAGAACTAAAACTAAATTCCCTTCCTAAAGACACTGTTCTCCCTTTAAGACTATTATCTGAGAATCTGGTAACAGTAGCTTCCGTGAGGCCGTGTCCGAAGCTGGAAACCAACATGGTTCTGTTTGCTACAGCCTGTTGAATGTTGACATTTCTAAGACCAAACATAAATCATTGTGAGCATGGCTGGTAATTATTTGAAATTCTTCTCCCAGAACCATGAAAAGTCTTTTCCCACCCTTAAAAAAGAAAATAAAAATAAAAAAAAAAAAGCGCTTCTAACCAAGATGCTAATGACAACCAGACGGCAGGAGCAGTTTTAAAGATTAGACAGTTGCTTGTGTAGAAACACTGTACAAATACTCCAACACTGCAGCCCAAAAAAAGACAATCCCTATCAAACAGCGGGAGAAGTGTGAAATTTGCAAATGAGCCCCTGGTTAAACAAAAACACCAATCTGTTCCCAGAGAGCTCAGGGTGGCCACCTGTTCTGGGCTGGTGGCGAGTTCTGATTACCAATGGAAGAAACAATACCGGTGCGGTGACAGCCCCCTCTTGGGGCCTGGGCCCCACCCTCCAGCCTATATTTAGTCTGCTCTTTATGGAAAATGTCCCGACCTTGCACACAAACAAGCTATTTGGCTGGTTATTCAAAGGATCCATTAACAATCTCTTCTGCAGGGGGGTGGTATTTGTTTTCCTTCCCTCCCCAGCCCCCAGACACAGCCAAGATACCCACTTCAACCCCGGTCAGTTGCAAGTAAAGAGCTCTGGAAGATGGAAGGACTGGACCCAAAGGATAATGCCAGCCCTGCTCCCAGATGGGTCACATCATGGCATCTTGGGAAAGGCACAAGCCTGGCTACGGGCTTCCCACACTATCAGATGGGACCCAAAGGCCCTCAGAGGCACAGAGCTTCCGGAAGGCCAGGGCTCACTACAGCACACACAAAGCCTTGCACGCGTACCTCTGAACAGAAGTAACAGATGCCGCAAAGATTAGAGATGAACATCTGTAGAATGCATTTTGTTTCTCACAGAAAGGTACTTAACAAAGGGAAGGAATTATGTAGCTAAGCACCAGATCAGAACCTCAAACCCTGGATTTTAAAAATAGCTAAGCCTCATCCGCTTTGCCACCTCAATCACTGAAGCTGAGGACTGGGAGGTTCTGGAGGATTGGGTGGGGGGCAGGGACGGGGACACAGGTCTGAGTGTCGAGAAACATGAGACAAAACCAAATCAGTGGTTAAAACAAGCCACAGCGAGACTCACAAACTATAAACACCTGCAGGGTCTACAGGAAAAAAAAAAGGAGGATGCAAAATTGGGGATTTCAGTCTTAACAAAATAAAAAGTCTGGCTCGGATGAGAAACAGAGGTGGTAGCGACAGGGCCACAGGTTTTGTTTTGAAGGTTTCTACAGCTGCTGCTGCCGCTTCTCTCCCTCCTGAGTCACTTCCTTCGGGCTCCTCCAGCAGCTCTTTTAAGCTACCGGTAACTTCCAGCTCCTCCCTTACAGAAACGCTCAGTTAGATGGAAGCATCAGTAGCCAAACGTGTCATCTGCCAAGTTATCATCATGAGTGAATACTGAAGACCCCATCTAAGTACACACGAGACTACACTGAATACCAACAATCTCCAAAAAAGACAGGAAGGAAAAGCCGCAGAACCACAGACTGAGACTTCGGAGCTGGCTCTACCTCCCGCCTGGACCCCTTGGCAACGTCCACCCGCCAGCTGGCCACTGCCCAGAAACACCGTCCCTCACAGGTGCTCAGCTCCTTTCTGAACAGCACTGCGCAAGTGGCGTGAACAAGGACTGGAAGCCATTCCGGCCTGGGTTTAAATCCTTCCTCCACTATGTTTCGACTGTGACCATAACCAACTCCCCAAGCCACTGGCCCTTGGTGTCTTCACCCATAACCCGCAGAGAAGGCTGAAGGAGACTCTCTGCTGACTGTGAGCGCACAAAGAAGGCGCCATCACCCGGAGAAGACACCGAGCACGCTGGCATGCCCTTCCCTCTACAGCAACGCTTCTCAAAGTGTGGTCCCTGGACCACAGCAGTGGCATCCTCAGGACGCTTGTTAGAGATGCCCATTCTCAGGCCCCACTCCAGACCTACGGAACTAGAAAGTCAGGGGCAAGGGGCAGCAATCTGTCTCCATAAGCCCTTGATGCGACTTGATCGCATGCTCAAGTCTGAGCATCGCTGCTCTCAGTGTGACGTTGAAGGTACTAAATTATGGCAGCAACACAGCCAACACAGGCCTGACAGCCTGTCACGCACTCGTTCCTCTCAATGATACTGATTCTATGTCTGAAATTAACTTGCACCCAACACAAAGAAATGCCAACCTTCTGCAGATAGCTGATGTGAAAGAGTTGCCAAGATTTAGCAAGCGGATCTTTTTCTTCCTCTACCTACACGAAAGAAAATGTCACTTCCACCCCAAATACCACGTGACACCGAGTTCTATCCAAGCTAACCCACCAAATGCAAAAGGAGGCCAGCCCCAACTTCCGTGCCCAGGAGACAAGTTTCCAAACACCCTCACTCCTGTCACAGGATAAACACTGCTTCAACTACCAATGAGGGTGAGGAGCAACAAAAGGACCCACACTCAAGGGAAAACCTTAGCCCCTCCAGCAAGTTAAATTAGTCAACAAACAACTCCTGGTCATCCTTCAAGAGCCAGACATGATCCAGCGAACTACCGAGGATATACAAATGAACGAGACCTGATTTCTGCCCACAGAGAGCCTCCAGTCCTCCAGCTGGGGTGGGGCAAGAAGGGAGTCGGGAGAGCAGGAGGCCTAATGCTGATGGGGTGAGGCTCCTCACCGGTGACGCTGACACAGCCAGGCCTTGCAGGATGAGCAGCAGGCAGAAGAGGCGGCATTTCAAAGGGGCACACGAGCTACAACTAAGAGGCACGAAGCTGGACTGGTAAGGCACAGCCAGGCCTTGGATGCCAATAGGGTCTGAGATCTCGCTTGGAAGCAACTCACAGCCAACTAAGCCTCGTTTTTAAGGAGGAGACTGCAGGCCGGCAACCGCTGGGTAAACTTGACATGTTATGAACGTGGTTGATAGTGACAAAGAAAAATGACACTCATCCATGACAGGAAGAAGATATTTGTTTCCCTAAACATACACACCTGCAGAAAGCAGACTAAATAAATTCCTATACAAAAACAAACTCTTATAAAAGTGTGGCCAAGGTAAGCAACTCTACAGAGAACATGATACTTTGGGTTATTTGGGGCATTCACAAGCTTGGGATGATCTGCACATACAGCTTGTGGGAACTATGAATAACGGGGTCCCCATTTCTATCTCATGGGGTGCTAGAGAGCCAGCACACGGTCGGATGGGCCTAGCTCACCCCTCTTGGGAAAGTTTTCTACACTTTCTGGACCTCAGCAGTGGCACCTATGTACAGGATCACCACTGAGATGATGTGGGTTAAACACTCTGCCAGGCACAGAGGCTCAACAAAGCAGCCACATCAAGGGATTAAGTGGCCCCATCCCACCTTCCCAGGCCCCACGCTACTAAGGAGCCCCTGTATTCCCCAGTGAAAATGCCCTTAAGAGGTGCAGGGCAGAGTTCTCCTGCCACGGACCAGGCCAGGCCAGTGGACAGCGTGGTGAGGGTGGATGGAGGCATGAAACTGGCCGGGGGCTCAGCCTCAGGGAAAGGCCAGACTCCACGGTGCTGCCTGGGAATCTGGGCATCACCCTGCCCTGGCTGCAGGATCTGGCTGGGTGATGGCACCGCAGCTCTGCTGCCGGCGAGCTGGTGGATTACAACGTGCGATTGCTAACAGAGGCTTTATCCTTGAAAGAAGAACAAGCTTTATTAAAGAAGAAAGGCAGTTGACTCATTTACCTCAAGCCCATCAACCCCAGACAGACTTGTTAAAGGAAGGCTGGAGGGGAAGACTCAGACACACTGTTCAAACTGGCAGTGGGGTGGGTCCCAGGCTCCTTTCTGGGCATGGTGGCAGGGAAGGCCCAGGAGACGGCCCCAGCTGCCTGGCTGCCTTTCCTAGTGCGCCACGCCCTGTGGGACATCCCAGAGATCAGATCAGGTAAATTTGAATCGATCGGCAATGCTTCCTTAAACTCCAGAGACCTGGAGAAAAAAACAAATCTCTCAAAGTATGAAATAAAGATTAAAAACAAAAAACACTTCTCTTTTGAGACGCTAATATTTTAAAACAAGACTGAGGGCAAAATCACATGTATCCCATACCTACAAACAGGATTACCAACCTATTTTTCTTTGGGAATCTTGGTGGGCTCTTTCAACTAAAACAAATTCAATGTAGTCCATCGTTAAGAGATTTTTCCAACCCGGACCCACTTCAACACAACTTCGAAATGAGCATTAGCCAAAACAACCTCTCCTTTTGCTCCAACAGCAAAAATTCCTGAAGATGCTAGAAGACAGGGAAATTTTAAATAAATTACGGTACAGCCAAATGCTGGAATATTGTGCCAACAAGAGAAATCATGTCTTCAAAAGTCTTTCAAAACACTAAAAAGCACTCACATTGGAGTAATTAAGAAGCTTTGTAAGTAGGACCCCAACTTTGTGTACGTACAGACAGATGGGGGGAAGCCCTCACCGGGTATCCTCTAAAATTAGGACAGTTTTCTCTATTTGGTAGAACAAGTGATTTTTAAACTATTTGCTACGATGTGCATATACTTTCCTGATTGGAAATGGTTCTATTTTAAAATTCGGAAAGGTTTATATTTTGCTACGTATCATCCACACCTCGAAGCTTCACTCACAGGCAGGGGCAGATCTGGGTATGTCTCTCAGGGTGGGGACCATCTCAGTCACTGTGATGTGACATTGCAGACACGGGCTTAGTCACCAGCACCGGGTTTCTCTAATGCAGGGGCACTATACAGACCTGGACGCCACTCAAATGATCCCTTGGTTCCAACCAGACTTTAAACAGTCCCAGTCAAATATTCAGGGGGTCATCATCCCTTCCTGAACCTCCACCCCCTCCTCTGTAAAATGAGGACAACGAAGCTGGCCCACCCTCTCACAGCCACACAACAAGATTATGAATGCAAGAGTATTTTTGTTAAGGTTCTACACAAATGAAAGGTGGCATCCTTGTTGATAACAGTGCAAACCACAGATGCATATGTGAATGGCTCCTAAGCCTCCCTAAAGTAACTACAGCCCTGACTCAATACAGACATTTCTATTCCTAACAGAAAAATAACAGCAGCATCAAAGCCCCAAACAGGATTCACCCATCGATTTGCAGCCTTATTAAAAATGACAAAGATTCTGCCCAAGAAGGGGCTTCGAGTCTCACCCCAACAAAGGCATCAAACTATCAAAAAAGCTTCATCTAGGAACCACACAAATAGTGAAAGAAAGAGAAAGGGAAAATGGAAAAGGGAAGGAAAGGAAAGGAAGAAGAGAAAGAAAGATGGGTGGGTGCAACCACGTCCTCTTGCTAGGAAGTCACACTGCTTTGCTGGAAGTGCTCGAGACCCCAGAGCTCGGCTTCAAGAACGGGAATCGCACTCAGCCAGCAGTTTTCCCACAGCAAAAAGGCTCTCAGCCAGGTGCCTTCAATGCCTGGCACCGGCTTTCAAAGTGTTTCATCAGGCTTCTGTGGATGCAACCGGAGACCTGGGAAGAGACATCTGAAATGAGCACAGTGCACCTTTCACTGCTACGGCAGACCCAGGGCTGGAGCCCTGGAGGAACCTTTCTGCAGTACGGCCGGACCATGAGCAGACGGGGGCAGGTCTCACCGTCTTGTCAGAGGCACACAGAGGCCCCGCCTCTTGAGGAATCTGGAAACATCTTCAGTCACCAACAGGGCAGTCAGGTGCACCATGGGTCGGGGGGCGAGTTACACTAAGACCTAGTCCCCTGTAAAGCTGGAGCTCTGTTTAGATCATCCCCTGTAATTAGCAAGTCCCCTATGGTCATACTCTGCCAGCCAGCCAGCCTGGCTGGGACATGGTTCAAGTCTACAGGGCTGCCAAATGCCAAAGGGATCAGCAACACTACATCCACCTTCTCCACCTAACTGGCCGAGTTTCAAACCAAAACACTTTGGGGTTAGTAGTTCAGCCTGCACAGTGCCAAGGCAAAGCCATCCTGTGGGCTGACGCCCTCACTCACAGGTGGAGGGAAGCTGGGCAACACCCACACCAGGCTTTTGGACACAGCCCTGAGGCCTTGGAACGTTCTCAAATGTTCTTCAGCAGAGGTCTTACTGGCGTTTGGGTGGGACGGTGTGTATCCTGGACAAGCCACCCTGCAAGCCTGTACCATCACTGGCCAACTGTGATGCTGGGAGAGTACTGATCAGTAGTGGCTGGGGTACGACTCCACTCTCCCCATTTACCTGCCACCTGGTCCCCCAGGTGAGTCTTGGCAGGACCAAAGGGACAAAGCAGGCAAACAACATAGAAGCAGAGAAATGAGAGCCACTGGTACTTCAGAGCGGACACAGCCCAGGAAAGGCAGACTGTGGATGCCCCTCTCCTGCAGAGCTTCGGCCCTGCAGGACGTGGGGGGAGTGAGGTGTTCTACCTGAACCCTCCTCATTCCCTCCCCCCTCCCCAAACGCTTACACCCAAGGTCCCCAAGTGCCAGGCATATGAAAGTGAGACCCTTAAACTGGAGGCCCTGTCCTCCTGGTAGGGTTCTTCTAATCTGAGCCAGGACTTTGGATACAAAACACGCTATGGAGGCCAGCGTTTGCACAGGGACAGGTGGTCCTGCACCTGGACACGATGCTTCCTGCCGCCCTAATTGCCTCTGCTGTACCCCTGAATTGGGCGAAGGCACTAAGCAGAGCAGCGCTGCACCGCCTAGACACGCTGGCCAGAGCCTCAGCCCCCGCAGCAGCACTTCCCAAAACACACCTTCGACGTCCAGCAAGACGCTCAGGACCTGGCCTGGCAACCTGTCACGGGCCGGGTGGCGCCAACCCCTTCCATCTGCCCCTGGCGTCAGCTGGGCCGGGGCACTGGGTGGCCCAGGACGCGGCGGCTCGGAGCCACTTTCTCACAGGAGAGACTCTATTGTCCATTATCAAATTAACGCCGGAGATCCATCTTCCTGGCAGAGCTCGCGGCGCGCTAGGCGCAGGCGACACTCGCCCGGCCTTGCAGGGCAACAAGCACCGCAGTGTTCCCCCGGCGGGGCAGCCGCGCGCCCCTGCCCGGCGCGTGTGTACACACGCACGCACACACGCGCACACCCCCGCCGCGCCGGGGGCGCCCGCTCCCCTGCGCCTTCCAGAAGCCCCGCGGCGGCCCGGCCCTCACCTTCGATGGCGATGACGTGCTCCCGGATCTGGTTCTGCAGCACCGGCTCCTCCACGCGCTCCAGCAGCTCGTAGATGGAGTAGATGTTGGGGTGGACCGACTCGAAGCGCTGGATCTCGGCCCGGATGGCAGCCGAGTTGGCCAGCTGCTGCTGGTAGTTCATGGTGCAGGCGCCGCGCCCGGAGCCGCGCGCCCCCCGCCGCCGCCGCCGCCGCCCCGCGCCCCGGAGCCCGCGGGCCGCCGAGCCTGGGGCAACGCCGCCCCCGGCGAGCCGGGCCCGTCCGCAACGGGCAGAGGAGGCGCGAGAAGAAAGGCGCGGGCGGAGCAGGCGCGGGGCTGGCCCGCGGGCTCAGTTCATGGCCGGGACGCGCGGCGGGCGAGCGAGCGGGCCCCGGCGCCCCGGGTCAGCGGGCCGCCCAGGGGGAGCGCGCCCCCATGGAGCGCGCCGCGGCGGGCGCGGCCGGCCCGGGAGGCGGCTAGCTCGGGCGCCTTCCTCTGCCGCAGCCGCCTTCCACCCTAGGCGCTGCTCCGCCGAGCAGCCATTAAAGCCCAGGCAGCCGCCGCGCTCCGAGCGCCGGGGCCGAGGGCCGGCCCCCGGGCAGTGGCCGCGCCGCTCCGAGCGCCCAGCCGCGGCGTGGGTCCGCGCGCTGCGTCCTGTGCCGCCCGGCGCGGCGGGGCCCCCGCTCCGTGCCCGCCGTGTGACGCCCGCCGAGCCGGGACCGAGCCGCAGGCGCCGTGCAAGCCGCGGAGCCCGCTCCGAGCGCCGCCCGCCGCCTGCCCGGCCGGCCCCCTCCCTGGCACGCAGGGCTCCGGCCCACGTCGGCCCCGCCCCCGCCTGCGCCCGCGCCCGCGCCCCGGCCGCCGCCGCTGCGTCCTCCGCGGCGCTTCCCAGCGCGCCAGATCCCGGGAATTGCGCCAGGCCCCGCCCCGCGCCTGCCTCTGGGCTTCCTGGGACTTGTAGTCCGCGCCGCGTCGGAGCCCGCTGGGCCGCGGGAGGGGTCCGCTGGGCGCTGCGGCCCACGCGCGGGCGGGCACGCGGGGCGAGGGCGCGGACCCTCCCGCCGGCCGGACCCCGGGAGGCGGTGCGCGAGTCGCCCGCCGGCGTTTTCGTCCGTTTCCGGGAGGCTGGCTCAGGGAGCCTCTGTGACTGGCCAGTGTCCTGCGACCTCTCCTCTGTGGCGAGGTGCCCCCCTCCGTTTGTTAACTTTCGGCCTCCTTTTCTGAAAGTGGCACGCGCGCTTCCTCTTAATAAATTAAATTTCTTCCCGAAGGCGAAGAGCCCCTTGAGCCCATGTGGCGTGGGGCTTCACACTCCACGAGTGAACTGAATTGAGACAGGGGTGCCAGGTGCGACAAAATGCCACGGAGGCTTCCTAGGCATCCTTTTCTATTAAAAAACAAACAAAAACACCTAAGCTGTGGATCTCAAGGTGCTGCGTCCTGAGCGCCGCCTGCTCTGGTGCACAGACCCCTGCCCGCCCGTCCCACGCCGATCCCCGCGCGAGCTCAGCCCCGCGGCCCCTGCAGAGCTGGACCGCACTGCAGCAGCGGCCCAGCGGGGAGGGCCCATCCCGCAGCCTGGAGGCGAATGGGACCCGCAGATTTGCAAAAGCACCGGGGTGGCCCCGCAGGGCCCTGGTTTGTGCGCACTGGCTGATTTCCTGCCCCAACCATCACAGTGATCTTTCTTTTTTTAATTTCAGAATATTATGGGGGTACAAACAGAACAGACAACCTACAGAATGGGAGAAAATACTTGCATGCTACGTACCCAATAAAGGGCTGATAGCTAGGATCTATATATTAATGGAACTCAGGAAAATCACCAAGAAAAAAATCAAACAGCCGCATTAAAAAGTGGGCAAAGGACATGAACAGAGTGGTCTTTTTGAAACGACTTGGGGCATCCCTGTTTAAAGCCTGCTGAGTCCTCACCTGCTTCTCACACAGCTTGCTTACGGCCTAGACTCTCTGGGATCCAGCCTCGTGGAGCTCCTGCCTCGGGGGTCCGCAATTTCCCAGAGAGATGTGCTGACATTTTTGCAATAGCATTCTGGGCCTCTCCTCACATCCTCCTTCACACACAGGCATCCCGTGATATGCCTCTGGCCTCACACATGTAAGTAACCGCAGTGACCGAGATGCAGGCAGGTGGCCTCATTTTAGGTGACCTATTAGCAGCAACTCATCACTCCTCCTCTTGAAACCCCTTCTTCTCCTGGCGGCTGGGATAACATGCTCACCAGGTCCTCCGGCTTCACTTTTGGCTTCTCAGTCTCTGTTGTGGTCCTGTCCTACTCCCCTAACCTCTCACTGCAGAGGTCCTGGGGATCATTGTTAGCCCTCTTGTCTGTGCTATTTGCTGTGATCTTCCCTGTCCTATGGCTTTGAGTATCATATACAGGTTAATGAACCTCAAATTTCTATCTCCAGCCCAGGCCTCATGCCTGAATAACCAATTCATACCCACCTGCCTGCTTCACATCTCCTGGATGCCCAGCTGTGATTCACATTCGGCGTGTCTCAGGCTGAACTCCTGCTGTCCACCTGCCTCTCCTAAAAGTCTTCTCCGCCCCAGTCGTGGACAACTTCAGGCCTCCGTTTGCTCAGGCTGAAAATCTGGTGCCTTCCTTTTTGCCTCTCGTTCTCTCATATCTGAAATAATGTCAGCTCCACCTTCAAAAGATCCAGAATCCCAGGACTTCTCCCCACTCTGCCCCCAGGTCATTGCTGGATAATTGATATAACAATTGATCTCTTCCTTCCTACCTGTTCTATTCTCAATAAGGCAGCCCTGGTGACAATTATAAGACATGTCAGGGCATGTCATGCCTTTGCTCAAAACCCTCCAATGACTCCCATCTCATCTGGCCTCCAGAGCCCTACAGGTATAAGCTCCTATCTAGAACTGTGCAGGGGCTCATCTTTTCCCCTCCTTGTAAGCTAGCAAGTTACCCTGTCGCAATTTCATGGATGCCGGCAGAAGACAGGAGACTCTGGGTCAGAAACAAAGGAGTTTATTATTCATGGCAGTAACAGTAGCCCAAGTATCAGCATTGTCATGCACCAGTTCACCGAGCCCCCATTCCCACAGGACAGCAGGAGGCCCAGGTAAAACCTGTACTTGGAGTAGGTTGCCCTATAGGAGAGAAACCATGAGCTTAGAGAGCTGAAATCTTTCATATGGGCGGTAAGAGTGTCTGCCCTTACCTGTGGCAGGAGACACTATCTCTGTCTTCCAAGGCTGTTTGCTCTACACACCTGCTTGGGAAGATAGCCCAGAACGAAGGCAGCCAATGCCTCTGCTCACAGGTGTGCAGAAGTGTGAGAGACCAGTGCAGGTTTGCCTTTCACAACTCCCGGGTACTGTGTTAATCGGCTCAGGCTGCCATAACCAGGTTCCACAGACTGTGTGTGTGTGGCTTGAACAACAGAAATAATCTTCTCACAATGCTGGAGACTGGAAGTCCAAGAGCAAGGTTTCAACAGGGATGGTGTCTTCTCCTTGGCTTGTAGATGGCCGTCTTCTCATTGTGTCCTCACGTGGTCTTTCCTCTGTGTGTATCTGTGTCCTGATCTCCTCTCATAGGCAGTGGTCTCCAACCTTTTTGGCACCAGGGACTGGTTTCGTGGAAGGCCGTTTTTCCATAGATGGGGTAGATGGGAGGGGATGGTTTTGGGATGATTCAATTGCATTCCATTTATTGTGCACTTTATTTTTATTGTTATTACATTGTAATACATAACGAAACAATTATACAACTCACCATAATGCAGCATCAGTGGGAACCCTGAGCTTGTTCTCCTACAACTAGACGGTCCCATGTGGGGGTGATGGGAGACAGTGACGCCCGCAGTGTGTTGCTTATGTCCAGTCTACTCTGTAGACTCGTTTTGGTTGCTGTCTCCACAGAGAACCCTGCTTCGCAAAGATAGGACATTGGAAATGGAAGCAGGCTTTTCCGTGCTTTTGTGGCAATCTCAGGATATTCTGCTGCCTTGACTTTAATCCGGAACATATAGAGATTTGAAGTTGTCCCAAACATACTTTTAGGGCCACTGTCATTTGCAGTCTCAAGCAGTTGATCATCTTCTAGCACAGACAAAGTTGACTCACCTGGCTTATTCACAAATGGGTGGCAGATCCACTCCTTCCCGTTCGGGGTCTTTTGTGGATGGGAAGTAATGCCCAGACTCTTCAGAAAGCTGAGCTGGTGATCATGCAGCAGCTGGGAGAAAGCAGGCCCTGGAGCTCAGTCTCTCACAAACTCTCTGCTAATGTTTGAAACATGTCAAAAATCCCAGTGTTCACTCTTCGCCCCCGTAACTCCAGTTTGGCTTTGAACGCGGCCGCGTTATCTGCTGGCTTGAACACAGTTGTCGTTCTCCCCGGAAGTAAGTGACAGATTGAGTTCGTTGAGCAGGTTGAATATGTCACACAAGTAAGCAAGTTTTGCGACCCATTCTGTGTCACTGAAATGTGCTGCCAGTGATGACTTTTTTCTAAAAGAATCTCTGGAGTGGCTCTCATAACTCAAAAACGCCGGCCAGTGGTCTCCCTTTAGAAAGCCGTCTTGCGTCTGTGTATAAAAGAAGACGTGTGTGCCCTGCGTCCGTCTCCTCACGGAGCTGCGCAAACAGACGCGAGTTAAGGGCGTGCGCTTTAATGTGGTTGATACTTTTAATCACATCCTGCAAAACACTTTTTAGTTCAGGTGAGATTTTTCGCCCAGCCAGCCCTTCTCTATGGATGACACAGTGCGTAGACTCACATTCAGAAGCGACCTCCTTGACCTGAGCAGTGAAACCGGAAAGCCGCTCCGTCCTGCATATACCGACACAAAAATGAGCAGTTTAGTTTTTCTGATGTGTAATCATTCAAAGACCTGAATGGTTCTGCGGCTGTGGTGTTGGTTGGCAACAAAAGTGCACGTAACATACCCTCATGCACCTCCTCCTGAAAAATATATCGCACGGAAGCAAGCATTGGTGCCTTGTTGTCAACATCAGTACACCTGTCCGCCTGGATTGCGCACCATGGTGACTCATTAATCCTCTCTAACAACCGTGCCTCCATGTCCTCTGCTATTTTACCAGTTTGTCTAGTTACGGCGCTAGCCGAAAGAGGAGCACGTGCCACTTTTTGAACTGCAGCCTCTTCGAAAAGTGCACGACACATGTCCTTAGCAGCAGGCAGGATCAACGCTTCACCAATAGCAAAGGGCTTCTTGGCTCTAGCAGTGCAGTTAGCTGCTAAGAGTGATGCTCTCAGTGCAGACACATTTGATGAAGTGGTCGCCTCCAATAATTGCTTCTGTTCTTCACGTTCATGTTTTTTCTTTTGAAAAACTTCAAAGCCTTATCTTTTAAAGCAGGGTGCTTGGTCTCCATGTGATGAAGCAGTTTTGAAAGTTTCATGGCTTGGTTGGATAGCCAGTCGCCACGTATCACACAAAGTGGGCCTGGAGAATGTGACTCACCTGCTGCAATAAACCCGTAATGTAAGAAGGACTCTTGGTGTTTTCTTTTAAACGCAGCTTTCATGTTGTCGGCAGTCTCAGAGTCTTCTGCTGTCTCATCATTGGGTATTTTTCCCTTTTCAAAGAAGCTCTCCAGCGACATTTGCTTTTTACACATTTTTGCCAGGGTTAGCTTGTGAGCTTATTGAAACTGAGGCTGAGATAAGTGCGCAGTGCGGGAAAGAGGTGCACTTGGAAGAGGTAAATAAAATAATGGGCGGGCCATTCGCGAACTAAAATAAGTGTCAGATTCTGACCTAAAGCTGCCACCAGATGCAGCTGTACAACTGACGTAAGATGTTCACTTGCCACTGTAAAACCCGCCCCCAGATGCAGTTTAATTGACACTTGGCACTCATGGATAGGGCTTTGCTATGGGACTGCAGCAGTTGATGTATTATGGTCTCTGTGCAGCCAAACCTCTCTGCTAATCATTCGCAGCCGCTCCCTGGTGCGAGCATCACTGCCTCGGCTCCAGCTCAGATCGTCAGGCATTAGATTCTCATTAGGAGCACGAAACCTAGATCCCTTGTATGCACAGTTTACAGTAGGGTTTGAGCTCCTGTGAGAATTTAATGTAACGCCGCCGGTGATCTGACAGGAGGCGGAGCTCAGGCGGTGACTGAGCGATGGGGGAGCGGCTGTAAATACAGACGAAGCTTCACTTGCTCACCCGCCCGCCGCTCACCTCCTACTGTGTGGCCCAGTTCCTAACAGGCCACGGACTGATAGCAGTCTGCGGCCTGGGGCTTGGGGACCTAAACCACAGCGGTGTCAGTTGTGTCCTTCATAGGAATACTCTACAGCCATTACTTTAAACATCAAAATGCTCCCCATCCCCCAAAGCTGCAGAGCTGCCCTATGCACAGCTGCATAGGTATTCCACTTAAACGGTCTCTAAGAAGAGCTTTAGCAAACACAGGAAACATTGTGAGTGTGTGGACTTCTGCGTGCTTTATCTGTTTGGCCAAGCCTGCACTGATTCCCTCAGACTCCTTTCCACACTTGGTTGAAGAGCTCCATGAGACTTTTACTTGACACCTGTGTAGACTGTCACATTACAGAGCCTGAGTCCTAACACAGGCTCATCAGCAGGTGTTGGGGAAGCCTGGAGGTGGGAGCTTTGGTTAACTAGTGTCTCATCAAGGCTCTGGGCTCCTGGTAAAGGGGAGGGGTTCATATGGGGGCAGGAGAGAGAGCAGGAACAAGGAGGAAGAATTCAGAAAGTGCCACAGAGAAAATTTCCTTCTCTTGCATTTTGCCCCTCTTTGGTGGAAATGACTTTGCAGGGAAGACAGACACACTCAGAGTGTGTTTTAGGTCTGTGGCTTGGGCATTTGACTATATATTGGTATCACAAGCCATCTGTATCAGTTAGCGTTCCCCCCAAAATGCCACGTAACACCCACAAGATCTCAGCCACACACAGCTTTAAGACTCATTTTGCTCACACTTCTAGGGCCAGCTGGGAGTCAGCTGATCCAGGCTGGGCTCTGCTGGGCTTCTCAGCTGAACCTCACGGAGCCCTCATTCTGCTCCTGGCCCCCTCAAGCTACATTAGGCATGTACGTCTCTTAGCAAGGCAGAAGTGCAAGAGAACACACCTCAGTGTGTCTGCACCGTTCATGTCTGCCCACATCCCCTTGGCCAAAGCAAGTCACAGGCTGGAGCCCGGAGTCAGGGGAAGGGGAGCACATCTCGTTATGGCGGAGGGACCGGCAAAGTGACGCGGCAAAGGCATGGGTGTATGATCCTGTTTCTGGGAGATGGTGCAGAACCGGCTGCTGGTCCAGGCTGTCACACCGTCCTTGGCCGTGTACGTAAGCCATTACGCTGGAACCATGTTCCTCATTCAGTACTTTGGCCCACTGAAAAGTGCAATGACGTCTCGCAGGGTGGCATTAGACACCAAACGAGATGTGTGTGCTGATGCTTTGTCGACTGGAGATGTCATCCCAGCACTGGAGCCACGGGCTCTTTAAGCCTCAGATTTCTGACATGTAAAAGGTAGCTAGCGAGCGGTGGTGTCCATGTTTTCTATGCATGTAACTTCTCCAGCCATAGGATGCAGCGAAAGCAATGATGTGGGCTTTCTGAGTCTGGGGCATATGAAGCGATACAGCTTCTCCCCCCTTCTCTCTCTTTCTCTCTCTCTCTCTCTCCCCTCACTCCTGTACTTGCCCTTGGCCACCATGTTGTGAGGAAGCCCAAGCCACGTGAGAGGCTGGATGTAAAATGTCCTTCAGGTGATTCTAACTCCCAAGCCTCAAGTCTTCCAGCGGATACCCCAGACATGGTGGGATGAGACGAACCGTCCCCTCTGGGCCTTGTCTGAATTCCTTCCCAACCCACAGAAACTCTGACATATAATAAGTGATTTTCATTGTTTTAAGCCACTAGTTGTTGGAATAATTGTTCTACAGTAATAGGTACTAACAGTGTTCCTGGAACCCTGTGAAAATTGTGGGGTATGTGTGAGAGTATTTACAAGTGTAAGACATCTTTACTTCTTGACTTATCAAGCATTGCATGTTGTAATAGGCCAAATGTTTACCCCAAATAAGGGACCCCTTAAGAGAGAATCCATTTCCTACACTGGCTCTGCTTGTCATCGTTAGGCAGCCCTTATCCGATGGCCACGATTCTTCTCCTCCTCCTCCTCCTCCTCCTTCTTCTTCTTCTCTTTTTTCGAGACAGAGTCTCACTCTGTCACCTGGGCTAGAGTGCAGTGGCATCATCACAGCTCACTGTAGCCCACTGCAACTTCAAACTCCTGGGCTCAAGCGATCCTCCTGCCTCAGCCTCCCAGAGTGCTAGGATTATAGGCATGAGCCACCGCGCCCATGCTCATTTTCTGCTCATTTTCTATTGCTGCCACTGATGAAGTGGCTTAAACTCTGTAGGTCAGAAGCCTGTCACGGGGCTCACCAGGCTAAACCCGAGGTGTGACAGGGCTGCGTTCCTTTCTGTGGGCTCTGGAGGATCTGTTTCCCAGCCATTCCAGCTTCCAGAGGCCGCCTGCACTCCTTGGCTGTGGCCCCTTCCTCTGTCCATTTCAAAGCCAGCAAAGGTGAGTCGAGTCTTTCTCAATCACGTCACTCTGACCCCTCCTTTGCTGCCCTTTCCCACTTCTCAGGACCCTTTGTGATTAAACAGAGCCCACCCAGTAATCCAGGGTAGTCTCCCCATGGCAAGGTCATCTGATTGGGAACCTTAATTCCCCTTGTCATGGAGGGTCACATGCCCACAGGTTCTAGGGATGAGAACGTGGACGCCTTTCCGGAGGGAGCCTTATTCTGCCTATGACACGTTAATAAACTCTTGCCACCATCCAATATGCATTTCCTGTTGACTGTCTGGTGTTGTCCAGTGTGATAGTAGCTGCATTTCAATCCACATCTGTGCATAACTAGAAGAATATTCAAAAGAGACATTGGGTTGCCAGAATCAGCCTGTGGACCCCATGCCTCTCGGTGCCAGGCAGCCCTTCAGAGCTCATATTCTCTATGTGACCTGATAAGTCACTTTCCACCAATGTGTTCAGAATCCCACAGCAGGACCTCAAGGACCCAGCCCAAAGTGATGGCAAGAGAAACACAGGTGAGCACAAGGGGCTTTAAAAGCCTTTGTGCTTTGGTTTCTTTTGCACTTAGCTTTTTAGGCCAGTCAGTACTCATTTGTAGGTTAAAAGAACATCTTCCTGATGTGCAATGTAAACAAAGTGAGCAGTAGGACCATAAACCTCAAGGTCACTTTTTAGAAGATTTTCATATTTATTGCATATCTTTAAAATTAATTTAATGGACTATATGTAGCTTTTATCAAGATTTTCAGAATCTCACTGAAAATGCAAATGATGCCTGGACGAAATCCAAGTTTTATTCCCTCAGGTGTCACTAAAACGAGAGTGTGGATCTTAAGGACCCTTAGAAAGCGTTAGGGGTAACAGAGGGTAGGGTGAGGGTGAATTAGAGGTCATGATGGAAGGAGCAAACAAAAACCAAATACTAGACACTGCTTTTCTGGAAAGTTCCTTCGTCACGGCCATCTGGCCTCAGCTATCTCATGCCTCACCTTTGCCCCAAGGACCCAGCTCCTACCCTCTGACCTGTCCCCTCCCTTTTCCTGAGGGCTCAGTCGCTTCTTTCCCCAGTTTCCTCCTCTTGGCATACCAGGAAGGAACTTGCCCCAAACCATGATATTTTATGATACTCACATATTCTCCTAAATTAAGGAGGATTACTCAGAGATGACTTCTGTGGGTCATATTTTTTAATAGGGTGAGAACCCATCCTATCAATACACAGGCCAGGCTGGGCTCACAGTGTGTCGCAGGTAGTAGGGGCCAGGACGGTCCAGAGTAACAATCGTTCTGTGAAACTTCATTACTGAGTGAGACAGAGAAGAAATACCGTTTCTCAGAGGACAAGCATATGAGCTAAACCGCCACCCTGCCTTCTACCTGCGTGATTTTGCTAAGGATAACTATTCTGGAGTTTCCATGGTGTATCAGTTTTCTATGGTTGCTGTTGCAAATTACCTAAAACTTAGTCGCTTGAAACAATACATATTTAATCATCTTAAAGATCTGGAAGACAGCGTCCAAAGTGGGTCTCACTGAGCTAAAGCCAAGGTGCTGGGCTCCTTTCCGGAGGCTCTAGCGGGGAATCTGTTTTTCTTTCCAGCATTTAGAGACTACGCTCAGTCCTTAGTTCATGTCCCCTTCTTCCACTTGTACAGCATCGTGGCAACTTCAGATCTCCCTCTGACCCACCTGCTCCCTCTTCCACTCGTTAGGGCCCTGATTACAATGAGCCACTCAGATAACCCAGGATAATCTTCATCTCAAGAGTCCTAATTTAATCCCATCTGCAAAGTCCCTTTTGCCACATAAGGTGAATTTTCATGGGTTCTGGGCATGAAGACATGGATATCTTTGGGGAGCCTTTATTCTGCCTACCACGCATGCTGAGAACACAAGGGAACAGACATGGGCTTTGCATATTTCACCAAAAGACGTCCCGGGATGTTCCTTGGACATAGCCACACCAGCACATGCTTGGGGGCAGACTAGTCAAAAACCAGCCTGTCTGTGGAAAATTCTAGCATGGATGAATTTCTTTGTTTTCATGTAAAGCAAGGGATTTAATTTAATTTAATGCTTTAAAATGTGTTTAATACAATGCATAGGATTATTAAGGAAACCAATTATACTGAAATGAAGTCATCAAGATATTTAGCGATTTGTGATACAGAAATATAGTAGCTTCTTCAATGACAAATTAATTAACAAGATGTAGCAGCTGTTCTATCTACCGTAACTTTGAATTATTGATGAGCTTAAACAATATTTTAAGATATTTGCAATATTTGAATATGACAGGAGAATATCCAATTCCTCTTGGTGACGAAGTTGCAGGTATTGCTAGCTAATACTGTGATTTGTTGTTTACATTCATGATGGGAGGAAATGCTACATTTCAATAAGAGTTGAGTGAAATTGGAGATGTAAATGTTTTCTCACTCAAGTTCACAGATCACTTGCTTCAAGGCCACAGCAGAGAGGAGGGTGCCCAGGCCAGGCAGAGGGTTAGGGTCTTCTAAGGCAAGTCCTTTTTTTTTTTTTTTTTAAATTGTGGCAAAATAAACATGACATAACACTTACACCTTAATCATTTGTAAGTGTGTAGCTCAGTAACGTCACGTGTATTCACACTGTGGTCCAACCATCTCCAGAGCTCTTTTCCCCTTGCAAAACCGAAACTCTGCAAGCATGAAACAACTCCCATTTCCAGCTCCTGGCAACCACTAGTCTACCTTCTGTTTCTGTAAATCTGACTATTCTAGATACTTCATATGTATGGAATCATACAGTACTTGTCCTTTTGTGACTGGCTTATTTCATTTATTATAATGTCTTCAGGATGCATTGATGTTGTCGCCTGTGTCAGAATTTCCCTCCTTTTGAAGGCTGAATAATATTCCATTATGTGTGTGCGTGTAAGCCACATTTTGTTTATCTACTCATCTGTCAATGAACACACGAGTTGCTTCCACCTTTGGCTGTTGTGAATAATGCTGCTGTGAACATGTGTGTACAGACATCTTTTTGAGACCCTGCTTCCAATTCTTTTGAGTATATATCCAGAAGTAGCATTGCTGGATAAGACAAGCCCTTTTAATGGCACGTCAGAGTGAAGTTCAGCGTCACTGAATTGTCGCCATTCGGAGCAGGGTAAAAGCTCCTAAGATCCGCACCCTAGAGTAGAAGGACACGTTCAGTTGAAGAGTGTCGCAGAATCGACATCATGAAAGGGACCTCTGAGTTCCTTTTCTAAACCAATGAGGGGACGGGTCCCCACTGGTGTAGTGACTTACCCAACATCACACCACTTGTTAGAAACAGACCCAGGAGCTGAACTAAGCCTGTGAAGCCACCGAGGGTGGAAATCAGCTGGCTGCAGACCCCAAAGGCGTGTGGTGTCCGATCACTGAGAGCGGAGGGTGGTGCCAGCCTCAGTGATGAGGAACAGGAAAAAGTGATGGAGAAATTCCACCTCGGGGGGGAAATGCCCCTGCCCCTGGCAGATAGGAGTCCTGCCACGCCAGGACTGTTTCCCTACAATGTTCCCACTGAGGCAGATGCTGCTTCTTTTTCTCTTTTCAAATCAAGGTCACGGCAAAGAGGCCTTATTCTTCAGCCTCCTCAAGCCCCTTTCTGCGTGTGCCGTGAAAACACCGGTCCGTGTTGACCCCGTCTACTGGGGGACTTAAAACACATGAGCACACCCGCCTTGGCTTTGCAGCAGTGTTCAAAGTGGGCATTTATAGAGACACACGCTCACACAACTGCCTCGACCATTTCCTCCGTGTATCAAGTGCAGAATGCATGATAATTCTACGTGTATGAATTCTTCTCCCATAAAACGCAAGATTAATTTGCTTATACACATTCTGTGAGCTGATTAAAAAGCTGGTTTTATACACATAGCTTTGGCTGATGAACAAATTAGACATTGAGAAATCAGATGCAAATGAGTAGTTTACAGACACTGTTGAAATTATATAATCGTCTCCCGGCTCATGTGAAAACCAAGAAACTGATTTAGAAAGGATCTATCGAGGCAGCTAAACGGGGGGTTTCTATAATGTTTATCAACTTTATTTTTCTATCACGCTTGTCCTATATTTTTGTGAGAATCCTGGCACTTTAGCTTTCGTTTGCTTTGTATGTTGTCTGCTATGATGTCTTTGGGGTTATTGTTAACGTTTAGGAGTTAATGCATTTGAGAAGCTGGGGTTTCTGACGGACCCTCTGAGTAGACTAAACACAAAACCGCCACCACCACAAAGGATCGCTCTTCTGTTCTTCGGTTTTCACCTGGTTTCCAAAAACAGATTCAGTTTAAATATTTATTGAACTGCCTCGAAGTACTGTGCCGGGCTTTCCACGTTATCTCATTTAACCTTCTAAGGCCTTGCAGGGGAGGCTCATGCTGTCCACACCTGAGGCCTTGGAGGTCAGGGAGGCAGCGACTTGCCCAAGGCTACGGCCGGAAAGACACACCTAGAATTCAAAACCCAGTTTTGTGGGGGTGGGCACACGTGTCTTCCATCATAACTGAAGCGTCTTTCCTAATTTCAAAAACACAGTGGAATATTTCATCAGGAAAATCACAGAGACATTTTCTGCGCTATGGAAGACAAGCCCATGAGAAAGCACATCTAGATTAATGCATGCAGCTTCCTGTATCACCGAAGAGCGCCTTTACTCCCACAGATTTGCTCTCTCATCTCACAGGCAAAGACTTTGCCTGAGAAGGACGGCCCACGCAGCTCCGCGCGCCGGCTCACCGCATCCCTGCGCTCAGACTGCGAGCGCACACGGCAGCGGACCCCCCAGCGCCTGCCCCGCCGGGACCCACGGCCACGCTTGTCACGTGGCAGGCTGGCCGACTTTCTCCACACAGCCCAAGAACGTGAATGCCTTTGGGAAAGGGACAGCAGCCATTTGTCTGGACTTCTCTCCTCCTTTTCTTGGAAGGATGGTCATCAAACTGTGTTCCCTGGAGCTCCTCCTCCCTGGGAGCCTGCACAAAGTGGGGGCGAGGATTTTATCAACCTTTCCCCACTGACAGCTGTGTAAGTTGAAAGACCCCCCCCATTCCTGCATCATCCTGCCTTGGCAGAGATTTCCGGGGGGCTGGTACCTACAGCCAGGCCACTGGACTGCTCCCAGCCCCCAGCGCTGACACCCTTTACATAAAAGCTCCACTTTTATCTTTTTAATATGTGAGGTTCCCCATTAGATTCACTTGGGGAGAAAGTGAATCTTTCCAGTACTGGGTGTTAAACCACTTCCTAGATATTTAAATACTTTTAGCCCCGTGACACTTCTTCATTATCCACCTGGGGCATTTTTGCTGTCCTGGTCACGTAAGGTGACAGAGTAAAGGCATGACAGGGCAGAGCGGGAATCGGTGAGGAAGACTCCCCTTTTGTTTTCCCCTTTGACACCTCTCTCCAATGCCACTTTCCTTGCCTCCTTCCCTCCTGGCCAGGCCCAGCCTCTTCCTTCTGGCCTCTGTCCAGCCTTTCCCCAAGCCCAAGTGACAAAGGTGTTTCATGTCCCTTGCAGACTACTACTCTGGGGGGCTGCCAGCCGGCCCAGTCCCTCCGTCTCTGGGGCTGCAGCGGGGAGAAGAGTCTTGTAACTGCAAAGAGGATGCTGGGGTGAAGGGAGGGGCAGGGGTCCTTGCCTTGGCTGGAGCATGGTGGGTGAGGGACTACTCTGGCACAGCCACCAACTTCCTGTCACCTGAAACAAATGACTTCCTCTCTGGGCCTCAGTTTCCTCACTTGGAAAGTGTGAGCTGGACCAGAGAAGCTGCAGGCCACACTCCTCAGACTTCAGTGAGTTCACAAGCCACCTGGAGGCTTATTTAAAATGCAGGTTCTGACTCAGTGGGTCTTGGGTGAGGCCTGAGATTCCGCACCTCTAACAGGCTCCCGGCGAGGCTGTTGGTGGCAGTGTCTGGCTCTCAGGCAGCCAGGCTGTAGGTGCCAGTCCACCGGAAATCTCTGGGCAGGCAGGATGATACCAGGCTCTTATGACTCACGTAGCTGCCAGTGGAAAAGGCTTTTCTGTCCTAATTGTTGCTATTAAATTTCTCTCTGAAATGTTTTAGACCACAGCCCTGTTTGAGGAAGCTACTGTCTTCCCGAAAACCAAAGCAGTTCCCAGAAGTTTCATAGACATGGACACAACCCCTGTTTCTTTCCCTTGAAAGGCGTTTCTCTGGGATCCAATGCCCTGATTGTGCCATTGCCCCACGCCGGCTGCCTGGTGATTAGAAGCAGAAAGTCATTCCCGGGCGTATGGAGTGAAATGTCCTCGCTGGGGTGAGGTGAACGTCCAGCCAGTTCTCTTTCCCCGGATGTGCAGTAGAGCCTCGTGGCCCTTGGCTTCCGGCGTCATCTGCTCTCCACGTTGTCTCAGCCTGGGCCGCGGCAGGGCTCGCTCTGCCTGAAGTGAAGCCATCCCAGCCGGTCTGATGCTGTGACATCCCGCACAGCCAGACCTGTGCGGCACTTCCAGATGAGGCTCAGAGCTGGCCTCAGGTCACCCCAAGGTCAGTGGCAGAGGTAGGAGTAGGACAGGATGACTGCTCTGCCACCCTCTCTGGGGAACCCCTAAGTCTAACCACAAACAGAAGATTGCACGCGCTGGTTCGCTGGATTCGAAACCTGGCTCTGCCATGGTCAGCTGTCGTCTGGGGTGAGTGCATGCTCCCCTTCAGGCCCTGATTTCCTCATCTGTAACCTTGAGCCACTAACACACCCACCCCATGCAGAATTATGATTGTGTCTCTAGGAATCAATCCCACGCCCAATCTTACTAGCAACACTAGTAACTTTCCACACATGGAATTACAATGTTTAATGTCCTTTCACACTATTCTCAAGCTCAAAGTATATCTAACTGAATTTAGGTTAAATGTGCTCTCTGGAATCTTACTTTGTTTTTCAAGGTATGCACGTTATTAGGCTGGGTTGCAGTGGGATAAGAATGGGTCCTGTCCACTAATGGACCCATGTTTCCTGAGCCCTGCTCCGTGCGAGGCACAGAGACTTGGGGACCACAGGAAAAGACACAGAAAGAGTCACTTCCTGCTCAGAGCTGCCAGGGCGGATGGAGAGGAACTAATACTTTCTCATCATTAATTAACTAACTTCAAGGGTGTGTCCCAGTGGACTCGAGGTCAGTCACCCTTTACACCTGCTTCGGTGTCTGCAGCCCAAGGGCCTGGGGCCAGATTTCTGTTTTCCTTTCTCTCAGGTCCATGCATTTATTACCGAGGCACCTGAACTTCCCTCTGACCTTGACCTTCGTGGATGTGATGAGTTGAAGCTCCACGAACAGGCTTGAGGAGCAGAAGCTGGTCGAGTTTTGGCAAATGACGGGGTTTTGTTTGTTTTGGAGACAGGGAATAAATGCTTGCGGAAGAAAGGCGTTAAAAAGACTCAGATGCTAAGAGGTGGGGTTCGAAGGCTCTGTGGGGAGAGATGGGGAGAGAAGAGACCTAGCAATGGGTAGTCAGGTCTAGAACCCAGAGAGAGAAACAATATGACTATGGGGAAATCTCATTAAATTTTACTATATGGTATGTGATCCTTTTTAATAAAAAAAATATGGCATTCTTTTCTTTCTATAGAAAAATCAATAAAGTCTACATGACTTGCAGATGCGTTAGACCTGGATGTGGATTTCTTATTTTGGACGGAAGGAGTGCTGATGCTGAGAGGCAGAGCAGGCAGCACCGCTCACAGGTCCGGCCTCCCCCGTGCAGGTGTGTAGGTTGGGTCAGAGCAGGGGTCCCGGCCTGGCCATGCTTGCTCGAGCAGCCTCACCCACCGATTCTGGCCTCAAGTGCAGTATGTTTGCTCTCTGGAAGAATCCCTCTGGCCAAAGTGCTGACCCACTTGGAGCTGCCCAGCACTGCAGAGGCCAAGAACATGGGTGAGAGGCACGTTGGCAGGCAGACATCCCCATCCTGCCTCAAGACAAGAGCCTCTTGCTGGTAATGGGTTGTTTGGTCATGCTGCTAGGAGGGGGTGAGGACTGAGCTGGGGGCAATTTGCAACAGGTGATGCAAGGTGAGCCAACCTTTGTGAAGCCTGCTCCTCTGAGCTCAGCCTCAGGGATTGCATCACCTGTCTCCAAGGTGCTGGAGATGTCAAGAGGCCCCGAAACGCTCTTAGAGATTCTCTAAAGCAAACAAACCTGTCTTTGTTATGCTGCCCTAACCCACGATCCCCAGGAAGCTGGCAAGGTCCTGGTGACGGTATCAGGTTGAACTAAGATCCAAAAAGACTGGAGGTGGCAGGAGCTTGGGAGGTGATTGCTGAGTGGCAGATTACGGTCTAGAATGGAATGGCATCAACCACAATGTGCTTCAGCTGAGCTCATAGCCTGTGGTCATCGGTTACAAACAAACTAGGTTGAAACCAGTCTCCCGGTCTCAATACGGAGATCCGATCTTGCCCACCCCTGTGATTTGTTGATTTCCCCCCAAACTCTGTTAAAGGTGCAGAGCTCATGTTCCCTCTTCACACATTACAATGGCTTTTTTTGCAGAGAAGGGGCTGGTATGGTGGTGTACTCTTGGATGTAGCTGGGCTCAAATGGTCCAGGAGCTTCCCTTGTGGGCAGGACTACCACTGTGCATTGAATCATGTCCCCCCCGATTCGTATCTTGAAGCCCAAACCGCCAATTTGGAGAAAGGACTTTTAGGAGGTAATTAAAGTTAAATGATGTCATAAGAATGTGATCCTAAACGGACAGGACTGGTGGCCTTACGTGAGATCTCGCTGCCTCTCTGAGTGCATATACCAGGACAGGCCACATGAAGACACAGCAAGAAGGCTGCCACCCGCAAGCCAAGAACAGAGCCCTCGCCAGAACCCACCCACGCGCGCACCCTGATCTCGGACTTCCAGAAATACATTTCTGAATTTTAGGCCACCCAGTCTATAGTATTTTGTGACAGCAGCCCAAGCTCACTAAAATAGCTACCTGTCTCCTGGCTGTGAGGCTCCATCCTTGCCTAAGCAATTCCTCCCAGCAACTCACAGGCACCAAACACTGTTATAACCCAGCTGGAAAGCAACGTGGGAACGGGTTGCAAAAATGTTTATGCTTTTGGCCTTGTAACTTCAGTCCTGAGTATTTTTAGGAAGTGATTTAACAGGAGGGGAACAAATGTATACATTAAAGAGGTGCTCACTGGAGTAATATCTTTTCAGGTTACCTAATCAGAAGTGTCCCACAATTCGGGACTAGCCAACAACAGGGAACAGTATGTCAACGTGGTAAAATTCTGCTGCAGTAAAACCGTAAGTAGGAGGTTCTACGGAGATGTGGAAAATATATTTTATATTATTTGGTTTTAAAAGGCAAAATGCTACATTCTGTGGGTATTTTAATTAGAAGTCTGTACCCATGTAAAGGAAGATGGGAAGAGAATGTGTCAAAATTAATTGACTTAGGGTGGTAGTAGGGTGTTAGGGAATTTAAACATTTTCTCCTTAGAATTGAAGGTTCCTTGTTTCTGCAGAGAACAAAACACGGCTTACCCTGGCGGGCTCGCATCCTCACAGAGCCTGTCGCCTCCGGGCTGAGCGTCCCCAGGCCCACAAGGGGCCTTTGATGCCTGGGTCCCAGGGGCTCTGTTTGATAATGGTAGAGAACATCCACTTGTCACAGGAGCTGCCTCCTGCACAGAGTGTGAACTGTCACTGCGGTCCCTGGCAGCTTTCTCTGCACCTTTCCATTAACCTCGCACCTGAGCTCACCTCTGGTTAATAGAAAAACCTCTGTGAAGCCCGGAGCCAAGACCAACGTCAGTTTTCCACAGCTTTACCCGAGACAGCGTTTCTCCCATTGAGCTGTCACATGATTTGCTCTTCATGACAAAATTTCCTGGAACCAGATCCTTCTGTGAATCAGAGCTGAGTCCTTGCACTGCGTATGCAGTGGCTGCAGTTAGGTGATACCTGGCCTGGCCGCTTTGACACTGAGACGTCAGGAGCAGGGCTGCTTCTGCTTCCCCAGGGCCTGGCGGCAGTGGGCTGGGGGAGTGGGGTGGGTAGAGCAGAAGTCCCTCTCACAGCCCCTAAACTCGTACGGTCTATTCATCTACGTTCCTCAGGGGCACACCAGCACACCATCCTTTTGGAATTAAATTTGAAAAGGAAGTGATGAATATTTTCTATTTATACAATATCTTTATTTATTTTTCGAATCTGTTTTCTTTTTAAAGTAAACAAATGAATGCATATGGCAAAAAGCACAAAAAGATCTAAAGAGAAAAACAAAACTATGCCTCTACCCACTAGTTCTACTCGTTGGGAGTAATTGTTAGCCAATTCTTGTGTACCCTTGTGTTTGTAGCATTTGCATATACGCAGAATCTATATGAACATTCTGTATCCCCCCAAAACAAAACAAGGCCAAGTTAGGACCATACTATGCACTGTTCGAGCCTTACATTTTTCACTTAATTATACATCTTGGGGATCTTACTTATCAGCATATTTATTTTTAATGGGTGTATAAGTATCTTACTTACGACTGTAGCATAATTTAACTAGACTCTTTAATAGGCATTTCAGGTTTTTTTTCTTTGTTTTGCTGTAACCAATAAAGCGATGACTGTTTTGTGCACATAACTTTGTGCACATTTACAAATATATTTGTAGGGTAAATTCTTAATGATGGAAATACTGGGTCAAAGGTAACATGCATTTAAAATTTTGATTTCTTCTGACAAACTGCCTCCAAAGAGGTTGCTCTAGTTTTTCCTTCTACTAACAACGTATGAGCCACCAGATTTTCCACATTCTAGCTAATGAAGCGTGCAAACTGTTTAATTTTGCCAATGATAGTTGAAAAGTGGTCTCCTCCATTATTTAATGGTGGTACTATCATTATTTAATTTGCATTTTCTTAATTATGAGTGAGGTTAAACATCTTTTAATATATTTTTTGGCCATTTATATCTTTGGTTTTATAAAAATGTCTAGTCCTTGACACGTTTTTCTGTTGGATTTTTGTCCTTTTTTATGTTATTAAGGAAATTAGTACTTAATCTGCTTGTAGGTTGTACATACTCTGGTTTTTCATGATTGGAAACTGTTTATTAGATTATTTTTTCACATACAGAACATTTAAAATTCTTATTTAGCAATTTGAATGCCTTTTCTCTAGTTTCTAGGTTATTGAGTTATTTTTAGCTACTTTTCCATTCCAAGCTTTTAAAATTCATGTTTATTTTTCTTCTAGTGCTTTAATAAGGTACATTTTTACATTTAAACATTTGAACCATCTCGAGCAGCTTCATTCAGTAGAACTTGTGTGACAATGGAAATGTCCTGTGTTCTCCAACATGCCAGTCACCAGCCACATGTGGCTCTTGAGCACTTGGACTGTGGCTGATGCAACTGAATAAACGAGTTTTTACTTTTATTTGTCTTTAGTTAATTTAAGCTTAAAGAACCACATGTGACTGGCAGCTATGTTATTGCAAACCACACATCTTGAGTTTATTTTGGTGGTAAGATTGCAGTAAGGATCACTCCCCCTCCGTCCCCAATACCTGCTGTCCACACGTCATCTGCTGAACGCATCTTTTGTCCTAGATTTGAAATGTCACCGCTACCGTGTGTTCAATTCCCATGTATCTTTGAGTCTATTTCTGGATGCTCTGCTGAGCTCCATGGATTGCAGGGAAACTGTGTATCTGTATGAGAGCTTTTGAGAATTCTCCAGTTACAGCCCCTCAGAGCTTCAGGATTACTTCGCAGAAGCATCTATTCGTTAACCTTAGCACAGAAGCTGGCAATTGGTTCCTTGTCACTTCCCATTCTATTTTTGGCCTTAATATTTAACTTAAATTAACAATGATGGCAGAGAACATAGAAAGACAGTTGAAGGGTTGACATGTGTGATTTTTAGAACTAAACACATATTCACACACACACACACACACACACACAGGTTACACACACACAGATTTTTTCCAAAGGTTTCATGTGGAGCCAGCTCCAGGCAAATGGGGCTGGGGTTGAGGTCAGCTTTGGCCCCTCCAGCCGTGCACCTGCCCACCCCATCCCAAACCGCAGCTACTCCCACCCACCCTGAGCCTCCCACGCCTGCCCTCCCCCCTCACAGGAAAGTCCCAGGGGCCCCTCCCTCCAGTGACCTGCATTTTCAAAGAGGAGAAAATCTCTGGCTTTATCATAATAATGATAACAATAAAGACAAATTACTGTGGAATCTCTGATACCACCACTGAGAAGTAACCAACAGTTAGGGGCGTTAAGCCACCCTTGTTTGCTAAGAAGGCTAATTTCTTAGGTATGTAACTAGCATGTGGGGGAGGGCGAACGCCAAGGGGAGCATCGGGAACTGTCCTTCTTTATTGTCCCAGACCTGCTCCACCGCATCGCCCTGCCCTCGATGACTCCTCTGGGCGGAGCCACAGCTTTCTGGCCATCCCAGCTGTTACAGCCTCATTTAGGTAACGCTGATTCCCTTTCTAGGGTTGGATGATCCAGGCCAGCCTAACTTCCATCTGGCTTCCCCAGCCCAACCCTGCCCCATCTGCCCTCCCGCTCCTTTCTCAAGATGGGCTCTCCTGTCTGAGCCTTCTGGTCCAGGGCTGGAGAGGAGGGTCTGGCAGAAAGGAGCTAAGTCCTCTGACTTTGCAAGTGTTCTCTGGTAGTTCTCTCTTGGCTTGCAAAGCCCTTGGCCATGGCAGGCGTCCAATTGCCGGCTCTTCCATCACGTCCAGGTGTAGCTCTTAGGAGGGCCGGTTCTCTAACTTACTGCTGCTCTCCTCGGCTCCTGTCCCGGGGTGCCACCCCACAGCCTCTCATGGCTGAAGTCCCCATGCCCTTGAAGGGCTGCCCTCTTGGGTGGGTTCCCATTTCATCATCTCCAGTCAGCCTATCTTTTCAGCATCCACTCGCCTCCCCACCCCCAAAACTCACGCATTCATACTAGACCAAACGTCGGGGGTCTGTGCATCTGCGCAGCTGCCCCTCCCCTCGCCCACCATGGGACCCCCAGCCGGCCCCACCATCGGAGCCCTCCAGCGGGGAGAAGGCTCCAGTTCTGCCCAGGTAAGCCCCATCCCAGTGCACCAGGACGGCCCAGCTTCTGCAGCTCAGCCACTGCTCGGTGGGAGTGAGGCGGAGGCACCAGCCTTCGCTAAGAAGGGTTCTCTTGGAGACTTCTGGGCTTTGAGGTGGGAGCCATGGGAAAGCACTTTAGCAGCACCCCCACCCCCTGCAGTTTGACTGTTCTTTATTCTTACCAACCACCTCCCAATAATACACTCCAGCGTCTGCCTAGGCAGCCGGCTTGTGGGAGCGGTTTGAGGGCTGCAGAACCTTGCTGGTTGACTCAGGTGAAGTCCCATGGGGATGTGTCTTGAAGCTCTACTTTAGAACCTGAAGCTATTGATTTCTTATTGTCCCCGAAATTCTTAGACAACAAAGAAACAAATCACGCATGTACGGCAGGGAGCCCCTCCATCCGCTCAAAGAACGGACCTGCTTTTGAATTGTCCCTAATTTATTTTCCTTTCTTCCTCTCGTCCTTTTAAGGCATCCTAGTTCTTTCCCTAGAGTTTCTGAGATTGTTTTAGAACAAAACACTGGAACAACCATTAGTAAAATAAAAAGAGAAATAAGAAAAAAAGAAGTTGGCAGGTGTTCAGACTCCTGTTGAAGTTCTTTCTTTCAGTTTGCGGTGCTACTGGGATGGTCTCCCCTCTTTGGCAGAAGCGGAGCTTGCACCAGCCGTTCCTGCTCCCTGTCCCGGCGGGCACGTGGCAGGAATCCTGCCCGGCCACAGCTGCACCCGGGCGGGCCCCCGTAGACTGCAGGCACAGGCAGCAGAGACCCCGAGATGCTTAGTGCAGCTGTTAGGTCTTCCCACAGGGACAGGTGGAAATTACGCTGTGCTCAGATAAGAGGTATCAAATGAATAAGAAATTTAAAGAAGGCCCAGTGAGTCCCACAGAGCCGTGGCTCTTCAGGGACCACACTGTCATAATGGGCCTGACTGTCCTTTATTGAAAAGCAGCAGAGCACAGTTAGAGTCAGAAACGGGGCTTTGAGAAGTAGGTACCAGCCAGTTCCACATTCATTTTGAATTGCTTGTGAACAGAGAAATCTTCCGCGCAAATAAAGCACAAAGGATAATTTCCCTCTGCCAATACTGGATTTTGAAAATCAAGCTAGAGGCCGTTTGGTCTTGTATTTAAGTACCAGAAAGATTTGTAGCTAGAGCTGGCCTGGCTGCCCTGCCAACGCTGGAATGCCTGAGCATGGCTCTGTTTACGTCCAGTTCTCTTAACCCATGTGCTTTGGCGTTTTCTCTCAAGTGGAGCAATGGTTTTGTGTGACCCACCCCCCTTGAGAAGCATCAATAAGGAGCTCCTAGGTGAGCAGAGGCAGGTAGAGGGAGGAGGGGCTGGGGCTGTGGGTTCCAAGCCTGGGTCCCACTCTGAACCCTTTCGTGTTAGTGTCCTCGGTCTGCAAAGTACCACAAACCAGGTGGCTTAAAACAACAGAACTTCATCTCTCACAGTTACGGAGGTCGCAAGTCCAACATCAAAGGTGTCAGCAGGGTCGGTTCCTTCTTGGGGGCTCAGACGTTGAATCTGTTCCAGGCCTCTCTCAGCATTGCTAGCGATCCTTGGCGGTCTTTGTTTTTAGACGCATCACTCCAGTCTCTGCCTCTGTTGACACAGGCTGTCCTCACTGTATCTGTCTCTGCGTCTCTTCTTATTATAAGGACATCGTTCATATTGGATTAAAGGTCCACCCTACACCAGTACGACCTCATCTTAACTTACATCTTAATTACATCTGCAAAGAGCCTATTTCCAATTCAAGTCATATTCACAGGTACCAGGGATTAGGACTTCAACCTATCTTTTTTTTTAGAAACAGTGTCTTGCTCTGTTGCCCAGGATAGAGTGCAGTGGCATAATCACAGCTCACTGCAACCTCCAACTCCCAGGCTCAAATGATTCTCTTGGCTTAGCCTTCCAGGTAGCTAGGACTATAGGCACATGCTACCATGGTGGCTAATTTAAAAATTTTTTTTGTAAAGACAGGGTCTTACTATGTTGCCCAGGCTGGTCTTGATCTCCTGGGGCTCAAACAATCCTCCTGCCTAGAGCCTCCCAAAGTGCTGGGCTTACAGACATGAGCCACTGTGTGTGGCCCAACCTATCTTTTTGGTGGACACAATTCAACACCTTGCAACCCTGGCTTCCTCTGTCTGAATATTTACTGTGAGAGTCACGAGGAAGCTCTCTAGAATCCTGGTGATATCCAGCCAGCCCACACCACCTCTTCCCCAGTGCCCTTGAAAAGCACCCCTGGGCTGCTAACAGTAGACCAATGATTGTAATTAGTGTTCTTCATTTGGTCGCACAAAACCCAAACTGATGCATAAAAGCAAACAGGTCACAACCAGTAATTGAACTAGCAAGATTTTTTTTTTTCTTTTTTTTTTTTTAGACAGAGTCTTGCTCTGTCACTCAGGCTGCAGTGCAGTGGTATAATCATAGCTCACTGCAGCCTCCAATTCCTGGGCTCGAGTGATCCTTCTTCCTCAGCCTCCTGAGTAGCTGGGACTACAGGTGCACACCACCATTACTGGCTAATTTTTGTTATTTTTTGTAGAGGCAGGGTCTTGCCATGTTGCCCAGGCTGGTCTAGAATTCCTAGGCTCAAGCAAGCCTCCAGCCTCAGCCTCCCAAAGTGCTGGGATTACAGGTGTGAGCCACCAAGCCTGGCCCAAAACAGTAAGAGCTTTCTTAATCTCTTCCCCACAGTCTAAAATTCTTTCTAACCACTGGCCTTTGGTCCAACTGAGTTATGATACTTGTTCCCTTGCTCTATTTATTTCCTTCTGAAATAAATCTGAAATGTATTTCCCCATGACAGCACATGCTTGTTTCTTCTGAGTTCTGGTGCCTTTGATCCCGGTTCTTTGGTACTGGCACCCATCCCATTCCCTAACAGACCAGCAGCTTCTCTCCTACCCCTGCTCCCCAGCGGCGAGACTCTGAGCTGTGCCTTCGGAGAGGGTGTCATTTCCACCAGTGTTTTTGGAACCTTCCATCTACCCCAGCTCCTCTGTCTGACTCTCACCACGTTCAGTTCGAGAACTTCAAACTGGCCAGTGCTGGCGAACGGGGAGGCAGGTGTGACCCAAGGGCCCCCCACAGGCAGGCAGGCAGCTGTCCCTTCAGGCTCACCTCGTCTTCCCTTTTGCGTAACTCGGTCCAGCCGTCGGACTCGGTCCGTCTCTGCCGCTCAGCTCTTCCGACGGCGGGGTTTGGTTGGAAGTCCTGATGTCGGCACCCTTGGGCCATCTTCAGAGGAGAAGCCTCTAACACTCCGCTTGGCGGTCGGGGTGGGGGGTAGGGGGGGGGTCCTGCACCCCTGCGCAGGCGCTGTTAGAGGAGAGGGGCGGGGTCTCAGCGTCCAGCAAACCTACCGCAGCAGGGCCCTGCCCGCAGCCCGCCCGCCTGCCCGTGCGCCCAGCGCAGGCTCCCGCTCCCAGGCTTTGCGGGTGGGAAGAGGCATTGCTCAGCGGAGCGGTGGCTGCACCAACTCACGCCCAGTTCCCCTCGGTTTAGCGCCATATCTCCCGCCCCCGCTCACCCCACGTTCAGGGGCACCCGGTGCCCTCAGTCCCTAGACCTTTAGGTGGCTCTGCACCTCGGGTCTGAGCGTTCTCATTGCAGACGTTTCCCCAGCTCTGCTGCGTCTCCGTCGCTCACCGGGCTGTTTTCCACCTTCCACATCTTACCGCTGTCGTCTGGTCTTCTATTTCGTTTATTTACATGCCTTAAAACAATCCTTTTGCTGCTGTGTGACTCCACTGCAATGCATTTAACTGGTCAACTGCTGTTTTAGATATTTAAATCGTTTCCTTCTTTGTTATAACAAAACGGCCTTGCACATTTTTGTTTATATAGCTCTTTGTTTCTTAGAATAAATTATCGAAAGAGAAATTACTGGATACACACACACATATTTACTATGTATTATACATGTATCAAAAGACTCATGGGTATGCATGTACTCACAACACACATATGAGATATATATTCTAGGTATCTATGATACATGTTGCCAAAAAGTGGTTTTGGTGCTACCCAGATGGGCCCTTCCTTGGTTAACTTTGGTGTTGGGGGGTCAGACTTCTTGGGTCCAACTCTCAGCTGTTCCACTCGCCGTTGGTATGATTTCACTCCGCCTCTCTGGGCCTCAGTCTACTCATCTGTGAAATGCCCTGATAGGCTGCCTGTCTCTCAGGCAGTGGGAAGATTCAGTCCAGCAATGCCTGTAATGTCCCTGGCACAGCCCAGCACAGAGCTGGCCCTTGGTAAGGGTCTCTCGTGTTGGCTTTCAGGGTCAATAAATGGCACTCCCCTTCCCCCCGGCTTCTGAACAACAGTAAACTAAGTCAGCAGACAGGAGCTCCAGGCCTGCTCCAAGGAACAGCCCGCTAGCTCCCTGCTGGTAGTCCAGACTCAGCACAGGCCTCAGAGGAGAGTTTGAGGCTGTACCCAGCTGACACCTGTACCCCGTCCCTCCCTCGCACTGGTCTGAGCAGAGGAGAAGGGGCAAGACGGAGTCTCGGGCCTTAGACTGAGATAGGTTAGCTCTGGGCGGCAGCACAGCAGGGCTGGGCTTTGCATGCGGAGAGCCTGCCCTGCTGCTGTGGTGGGCAGCAGGCCTGGAGTGTTCTGGGAAAACCCTCCTCTAGAAAGCCGAAGGGGTGGCTTCCCTCCTCCCGGTCTCCTGTCCTCTTTACCCACTAGGCTTCCCTGTCAAGCCAGTGGTTGGCCAAGGGCAAGCCCCACCTCTCGGAGCTAACGGACCCACCTTCATGTGATGCCACCAGCACCAGCACTGGGCTTTTATGGACTCGCCCAAAGAGCTCTGAGGTCAGGCAGAACATCACATGAGTTAGATCAACTCAAGGTCACTTCTCCCCCAAGGCGAAACACTCACTCTGTCTTCTGTGTCTCATCTCACATCATAGCTCGCCACGCTGTTTGACATCACTTCTCAGAGGGTCTGCAACGTAATCAAATGACATCCTGAAGATGCTCCAAAACGTAAGAGGCAGTCACAAGTCACCTCATACTTGAATACAGCCCTTTCTTCATTAAGAAGTTCCTGGGGACAGATTAAAACCGGAAGATTAAGTTTCCTTGCTAGTTACAGTTCAAAGAAGTGAAAGTCCAAGGGAATCCAAGTTGGAATTCAATTTTTTTTTTGCCCTTGTGAGTTAAAAGTCAAAGAAATTAAAGACTAAACATCAAGCTCCCCGGTTTCTAACTTGTCCCCAGCTCAGCCAGAAATACCCGTGATGCATGCATGGGTAGACCAGGGTGCTTCGTGCAGGTGGGCTGTCTTGTGCAGGAAAGGGCAGGGTTCCAACCCCGGCCACGGAGGGCAGTCACCTAGGGCTGTCGTGACAAAGGGCCACGAAGTGGGTGGATTGAAACAACTGGAGTTTATTCTCTCGTAGCTCTGGAGGCCAGAAGTTCTAAATCAAGATGTCATCAGCGTTGGTTCCTCCTGGAGACTCCGAGTGAGAAACCGTCCCCAGCCTCTCTCCAGCCTCGGGTGGTCGCTGGCCGCCCTTGGTGTTCCTCAGCGTGTAGGCACGTCACTCCAACCTCTGCCTCCGTCTCCCTGCACCTTTCTGTGTGTCTTTTCTGTTTCTTACATAAGGACACTCCTGTCGGATTCAGCGCCCACCTACATTCAGTATGTGCTCATCTCAAGCCTTAACTAATTGCGTCTGCAAAGACCCCATTTCTAAATAAGGTCACATTGTGAGCTTCTGGGTGGACCCAAATTTTTGTCCCACTAGACTTGGGGAGCATCCGTGACTCTCCCCACAAGAGAGTGCCGAGGCCATATCCCATCCCGGTCGATTCAGAATCCCTGGGGTGACGCCCTGTCTGGCATCGCACTTTTTCAAGGCTCCTTAGGTGGTTCCAATGTGCAGCCACCACCACCGCGGTTTCTGATCTGTTAGTGACGAAGATCATGCTGTTAACAGCAGCATCTCCCCTGTGTCCCCCGTAACAGCAGTCACACCTGCTCGTTCCTGTTTGTATCTGTCTTTCCTGGACCCTAGACCTCAATTCTCCCTTCATGCTGTCTTTTGGATGTCTGGCTACAATCCCACACTTTCTCCTGTCTCATAAAGAAACTTCTTTCTCTAGTTGAATCCTCTTAGTCGGCCTTATTTTATTTTTGTTTCTCCAAAGCTGCTGTTCTGACTTGAAGCTTAAGGCTTTTTTTGTTGTTGTTAAATGTCACACTGGTTTCTTCTTGATTTTTGAGCAAATACGATTCCTAGAGACAACACATTATAGGCACAGGCCTTTCTAGCTTTTGGTTTTGCAACAGTTTCACCAGTTGTTTCTCTACTTTAACCCAAAATGGTAGAATATATATATATTTATAACACAGACCCTTGG
>CAUYRT010104142.1:0-47628 GCA_963574885.1 Lepilemur ruficaudatus | reverse complement strand
ATTACACAACCAAAAAATATATAAGTTTTATTGTGGTTTTTCACGCATTTTATTATTAAAAAAAAAAAAAAAAAAAAAAAAAAAAAAAAATTACTTTTTTCCTGGATTTTCTAACACTTATGTAGCCACTTTTTAAAATTTATAATTTGTTATGACTCTTTTTCTCATTCTAAATAAATGTTTACTTTTGACCTTAAAAATGTATATGGTGTAATTCCATTTATAAAGTTCACAATTAAACCATATTGCCTAGGAATGCTTATACAAATTATAAACTATGTTTTATGCATAGTGTGAGGTAGGAATCTTTTTTTCTATGTCCACCTCTAAGGTTGTGGGGGCTGTGACTGAGAAGAGAGACACAGTTGCTTGAAGGTATTGATTTCTTGACCTAGGAGGTGGTCACATGGATGCTAGCATTATAGCCACTTTTTAAACTGTACTTATAAAAGTTTTATGGCATTTCTATACGTATACTATATTTCACATTATATGATATTTGTAAAAATAATATGTAATGAAATTATAAAACTAACATAGGTTATTATGCAAGGAAGGAATGACTCCATAAGGTTAAAGACAGCGTGGCACTATTAGAGAAATAAAAATAAGATCAACTCTCTAGCTAATAAAAGTTGTTTCCCATAGGTTAACAATTCTGATACTACTGTATGTACACTGAGATTGAATAATTAAGTAAATAGATAGTGGGTGGTAGTGGCAGATTTTTCACTGTTGGAGAAGGAATTTACAGACAAGCAAAGCGGGGAAGAGGCTAGAATGATCCATTTGCTAATAGATCAGAATTGAAGACATTAGCTTAGTATAGTTATAAACGACTGCACATAGCAGAGTGTGTGTGTGCGCGCATGTGTACAGTTTAGTATACACACATATATTTCTTTGTTTTGTCAGCTGAGAGAGCCTAAAAGAAACAACACTCCAGTAGCAATGAGAAGACCTATTGCTCAGATCTTTGTTTCTGATCCCATTCTCCACTAAAGGAACTAGGGCTCCTTAGAGAAATAGCTGCTTCTAAGGACTGGGGCAGGAAAGACACAAGGTGAGCATGGAGCACCTGCAGTGCCAAAAGGAAGGAAGGGCTCAAAGCAAAAGAGCCCACAGTGATGGGGTTTATCAAAGGAGCTACTAATTGAAAGAGCCAAAGCTCAATTGCAACAATTTGAGGAACAAAATAAAGTATTATTAGATTGCAACCCAAAGTATAAAATAACTCCCCATGAGTCTATATTGATATCAATAAATGGGAGAGAAAAGACAAAGAATTCCAAATAATTTTTATAGCACTTTACCCCAAAGGAAGGGAAACATAACACACCACTGTTTAAGTGAGGCTGCACACAGAGACTTCCTTCCAAAAATTACAGTATGGAAAGGGTGGGAGAAGAAAGTAACTTTACAGTGGAGAACCTTCCCACACTGTACTTTAGACAGTTCATCAATGTCAACATCAACAGGCATAAGTGGTAGTATGTACTCTATGATAGGATGACAGTGGCCCCTTACCTCTGTGATCTGACCCCCACAAACACAGAACCCACTCTCTTCATGAGAAAAACAGCAGATGAATTTCAATAGAGGGGAATCCTACAATATACCTTACCAATACTCCTCAAAACTGCCAAGGCCACCAAAATCAAAGAAAGTCTTAGAAACCGTCACAGCCAAAAGGAGCTTAATGAGACATGACAACTAGCTGTGATGTGGTACCCTGAAAGAGATCCTGGAATAAAAAAAAAGGGGGTGCAAAATTGAGGAAATATGTGTATAGGTCTTTGTTAATGATATCAATATTGGTTTGTCAACTGACATGAATTTACCATACTATGTAAGATGTTAGTAACAGAGGAAACTAGGCCTGAGGTATACTAGAATGCTCTGTACGGTCTTCATAATTTTTCTGCAATTCTAAAATGGCTCTAAAGAAACAGTCCATTAAAAAAAAAAGTTCAAATGAGATCAACAGATCATTACAGCCAAGAAGGAGAACCCAGAAAGTATGTGACGTTGGAATATGTTAGAAGGGATATTGCAAATCTATATGGAAACAATGAACTGAAGAATAAGTGATTCCAGACCACAACCGGTGGTCCACGTGGAAAAATAAAATTAGATTACTGTCTCACTCCACATACAAACTACAGTTGGATTAAAATTTCAAATGTGTAAAAATAAATCTTTAAAATTATTAGAAGAAAATCTTAGAGAATCTTAGAGAGTACCTTCATGATCTTGGGATAGGAAAGGCCTTTGTAAGCAGAAGAAAAAAAATTAGCCTCATAGATAAGATTGATTTGATTACAAAAAAAAAATTTTCAACTTCTATAAAAGAAATGATACTATGTAAGGGAAAAAAAAAGACAAATGATGGACCAGAAGAGATAGAAGAAATGGTGTTCAACCTATAATGGACCAAAGAATATAGAAAATACAAATGAACAAATTCTGCAAATGAGTTAGAAAATGATAAAAATACAAAAATGGGGAAAGGATGTGGACAGGTAAATCACAGAGGAATGAATGGGAAACAAGAAAATGGAAACATGCTCCATGTGAATGCACACTTAGCACTTAAGATACCACGCTGTTCCTCTAACGGTTTAGTAAAAATTACGAAGATTGACAATATTGAAATTGGCAAGAATGTGGAGGAAAGGGTCCTTAATGCACTGTCCATAGATTGTTAAATGGTTTAACCACTATGGTTAATGTTTGACAGCCAGGTGCAATGGCTCACACATGTAATCCTAGCACTCTGGGAGGCTGAGGTGGGAGGAATGCTTGAGGTCAGGAGTTTGAGACCAGCCTGAGCAAGAATGAGACCCTGTCTCTACTAAAAATAGAAAAAATTAGCCAGGCATGGTGGTATGTGCCTATAGTCCCAGCTGCTTGGGAGGCTGAGGCAGAAGGATGACTTGAGCCCTTGAGTTTGAGGTTGCTGTGAGCTAGGCTGATGCCACAGCACTCTACCCAGGGCAACAAAGCAAGACTCTCTCACTTAAACAAAGAAAAAAAGATGTTTGACAACACCATTAAATGTGTACCTCTTTCCTCCCCAAATATTCACAAAAGATGCAAAACCAGGGTTTCATTAACAGTAGTACGGTTCACTAAACTGTGATACTATGGAAAACTATGCATTTGTTTAAAAGAATGAAGTAAATATATAGACATACATAGGGATAGGTAGATATACAGACAAACATGTATAAACACACACAAGTACACATACTTCTATACACATACTATGGAAATATCTCTCTAAGACATATTGCTTGGTATAGGAAAAAGTTATAAAATAAACAGGGTATAATAAAATCTGTGATTAAAAAGGAAAAAAAAGACTCAAAACAATGTATTTATGTACATATATAAGTATTTCATGTGCAGAAAATGCTTGAAGGCTACTGATCAAACTGAGAAAGAAATGAGATGGAAAACAGGAATGTTTTTATGTATTACCTGTATAATTAAAATTTTTTTTCTTTTATTTTCGGGTGTCTTTCTCCTGCTACGAGCCTCTGACTTTCAGTTATACTCTCTAACTCCGTTTCCCTGGAGACCTGACAATGGAGCATCAGTGATATTGCTAAGCAACACTGCATATGAGAAAAATGAGCCCTGATGGGTCGACTGCTCTGGACTGGGAGGAACTAAGAAAGGACTATAAACATCTGACGCGTACACCATATTTTGGGGCTTCCACAAATGCAGTGACTCTTGGAACAGGCATGTATTCTGTGCCTGACTCAAACTTTGTGGGGACATAAGGTCAAAAAATATTGCAAAGTGTCAGTCAGACAGGCACTTCAGATTTGCACTAAGTGAGCCAGCTATGCATGGGAAAGCCCTTTCTAAACCCTAAATAGCCTACGCTATTTTTCATGACTAACACCTAAACTGCCTTATAAACTATAAATACTCTGTTTTAATCATCCTTCGAGTTATTTGTAAGCAGCAATATTTTGCATTCAATTAAACTAAGGCGTTTTGAGTGAACAGCAAGGTTTAAAAGGTATTCATTACAAACTGTAGTAAATTTATGGTTCAAATAAATTTTATCTATAATTTCCTAAACCACTATGGAAAGTTAAATCACTCATTTTTATATAGTAGAACACAATGTGGGACTATATAAAAACTAAAAAGAAGAAAAAAAATTTTTCCAAAGGAGCTGGCTTCCAAGTTTAAGTCTTGAGAAAGAAAAATTTTATATAATTTAACAATCAAAACTTCTTCCTGACAAAAGCTAATCCTCAGTGTAAATCACAGTAGAAAAAAAAATCATTCTTAATGAATAAAAATGAGACAAAACTTGCCAGAATGTAAGTATGGATATGCTTGAAATAGCAAAGAATGATATTTGCTAATAGTGCCAATGACAGTGCCAAGGTAACAACAGAAGACAAAATTAAATTTGTGATTCAGCTTTTTTGAGATTATGGGGCCAGTAACTGTAATGTCCAGTCTGAGACAGCAGCTGGCTAAAGGGCAGTACCAGCCTTCTTCAGTAAGGGCAGTGCAGCACCGAGAGAGTTCCTTTCTGTCACATTCTGCCACCGCTTCTTTCAAGGGGTGTTCCTGGCACAGCTCCCAACCCCACTCCCGGTGATAATTCTTAGAGGTATCCAAGACCCTACACTTTAAAAAAGTGCTGATTCTGGGGAAACCCAGAACAGGACCACAAAGGGCATCCGCCACGACCACCCTGACCTCCTGAACCAGATCAGAGAGGGGAGGAACTTGGATTTTACATGGGTATGTAAACTTGTGTTTTTTCCCTTTCTTAGGAATATTTATTCTATTAATATATATCTCTAAGTCCTACAACTAATAATAAGGTTAAATACGTTTGTTTGCTAGTTTTAATTGAATCCCTTAATGACATGTATCAGTTTCAGGACACTTTTTACCTTTGGTAACAGGTACAAAGAAAATGGAGAAATGGGGTAGGGATAATATTTTATTCCTTAAAGGAAAAAAAAGAGAGAGGCGTACAAAGCAGTCATGGCCACAAGTTCCTATGTGTTATCGAGTCTGTGTGAAAGGTGATATGGGTATCATTGTATTTGCCGTACTTTTCTACACGTTTAAAATACTAAATTTTTTTTTTAATTAAATTCATGGCATTATTCCAAAAGCGAGATGGTAGGAGAGTATTGGCTTGAGTCATCACTACCTGGGGAAAGAAACAGTCAGTCAACGTCCTCCAGTAACTTATCTAGAAGGACACATTCTGAGTTGATTTTATGCCCCCTGTGGTGGTTACAGAAAAACAAACAGGACCTGCTTACACTCACTTAAAGCAGTGCTGTGTTTCACTGTGAGCAAGATTTCAGTAAGGATGGAAAGAAAACTGCCCCCACTGGGTTCACATACCTGTATCACTACCAGATCCTGTTGACAAAGCCGGCATGGTGCAGGATACAGGCTGGGACGCCCTTAAAAAGCCGCAGGGAATTCCAGTCAAACAGCCTGCAGCCACGTGTCTAACAAGATTTGTGTGTCTTGTGAGCTGTTTCTAGAAAGAAAAGAAACACTTCTATTTAAAAAAAAAAAAAAGGAATATCACTAAATTACAACATTCTGCAACTAACTCAAAATTCTTATTCCAACACACTACCAGAGAGATCACGATGCTTTAGAATTTTTTCTACAGACTACATGCCAATACTAAGTATAAAAGTTTCTGATTTTGGTGAGAGATTCCTAATTGAAAACATGAATGTTCCCCATGCATGTGAAAAGGCTTCTTTAAAGATTTTTACATTTGGGTTGGGGAACACTGATTGTATACGTGAAAAACTTTTAAGAAGCTTCTATAAGTCAATTCCACTCTAAACTTCTTTCCCTCTGTTACCATAATTCTCAGCTATATTTCCAAATGTAGAATAGAGACTATACAAATTGTCAGCAACTTATAACTAATCAGACTTTTGAAAAGAACTCATCCTACTATGACAACTGCACAGCTCTCTGAGTACAGACTGCAAGTAACTTGAAAGAATATTTACTAGAGTCGAATGAAGATGTTAGTATTGATTTACAGAGTGTTAGTAATCTAAACTAAGCCGAACAATCCAAGCTAACACATGTAAGTAAATTCTTTTAGTAAAAACTAAGCTTTGAGGTATCTGAGAAAAATATCAGTATTTTTTTCAATAACTAATGTTTATCCCAAAATAAATAGGGAAATCAGTATAGTACAGTATAGCAGCTAAAAGCAAGTACTTTAGAGTTTGGCTTAATCTCTAATCCTGGCAGCTCTGTGATCTTAGAAAAGTTATTTAATCTTATTAAGCTTTAATTTCCTTATATGCAAATGGAGACAATAGTAATTTAGAACTAATTAAATATGCTAAGGTATACAAAACAGTGTCTGGTACACGGTAAATAAACAATAAATGCTGGCCATTATGACTAGGGTTTCTTTAATTCAGGTAATGAGAGTATAAAATGAAAACATTAAAGAAAATAGCACGATCAAAATTTACATTGGCCTAACACCTAGAAGGAGGCCATGTGGTTTCAATTTGAATGACTGCTGCCTAATAATGGAAAATGCACTCCATTAACATTTTTGTAGAAATCAGAAGAAGCACACAATGTGTTTAAGTTCATTTTTAATGCATTTTCCCCAATTCTCTATAAAGCAAATTCAGTAAATTGAAGGCTTATTTTAACATATATTAATAATAAGAAAAAAAGACAATGTAAATAGTAGAAAATCTGGCTCACATCACTTCTTAAAGCCTTCAAGTTACTGATTCATATTATAAAGAAAATTAAGCTTGCCAAATTTTACTTGAAAAACTCCAAACTGTAAGATTCCATTAAACCTTTCTAAATTAGCTTTTTAATTGTCAAAGTGAAAGTTAGTATTAAAAAATTCATCATCAAATACACTGTCTTAAATTTAGCTTTATATTATTACAAAGCCTGACACAGTTAAAACATGCATATAAATCCACATACTGCTAATTAAAAATGAGGACAATTATTCCAAATACCAAATAAAAATATAAATCACTAAGCTAAAAATGAAAAAATGATATTGGCAAGGTTTCATTAATGCCCACCTCTGAAGCCGCTTTCCCTAGTAATTTTAAAAGACAACTTTGCTTTGCTTTCATAAATTATTCTATCAGGATTAAGATTAAACTACATGAAAATGTCCCTTAAATAAAGCAAAGCTAAAAATTAAGCAATTCAAACACAAAGTCAAAAACAGAGCATATATAATTTAAAGAATGCATTCAATTACTAGACTTTTGTTTTGCTGATAGAATAAAAACTGGTTAAAATCTGTACAATGTATGCACACACATTTGTACCATTAGAATAATATATATTCATGTGTGTAGGTAGATAACTTATTATATGTATGTATGCATATATGTAACTTAAGCTCTTTAGGCTATGACAAAAGTCATAATTTATAAGGCATAAATTGCATATACACACACACAATACAATCTGTACCAAGCGATCTACCACTTTCTTCATGGTTTAAAGAATTTATAACATTTCACTTCTGTAAACCACATATCCCACGTAGTAAGTCAAATTATGCTTATATCAAACAAAAATTAAAATTTATTATCATTAGGAACATTCACATTCCACTAACACTAAAGAAGATCTTACATTCTACACTTTTCTGAGCTGATATTGCTGCTGTATATATGTGCCATATACAAAAGGCCTTAGTATTTCTCATTTTTTATTTCATAATGAATATTCAACACTAAATTTTTCCAAAGCCATATTATTTACTACACAGTAATTATCTTCTCAGACCATACACAAGTATATGAATTTAAAAAATGTTTTGATAGAATCCTAACCAGTAAAATATTTAATATTTTGTGGAACGAAGTACAGTTGCTGGGTTTAACTTCTAAACTGAGTTAAATTTTTGCAGTAATGATGTTATTTTCTTTGACTACATTTATTAAAAATGCTTTGGAATTTGTCAGAAACCAGCCATAATTATTACTGACTGTTGTATGGAATCGATTTACTACAACACAAAAATACCAGCTGTTACACTATGTCCTGAGAGGGATTACCGAATATTCTTAAATTGAAGTTCAATCCATCTTTCCATAAAAAAGAGAAAAACCCCAACGCCAGGAACATAACAGCAGTATCAAGTGCACCTGAGGCATTTACAATACCCAATAGAACTATTACAACCTTCCTTTAAAAAGGCTTATTTTTGAAATTTCATTATTCCAGTTGTACCTTGCTTCTATATATCACACTGTATCAGGTTCCTCTGGCATCGATCATGTGGAAACAGTGAAATATGTGAAGGTCTATGATCTTACAGTGTTCACTTTCTGCCCGCCCAGGGTAATCCTTAATGCTCCCGTGGCACTCATGACATCTAGTGGTCAACCACAGAAGTGCAAGGGTTTGGAGCGGCAAGGCTTTTTTAGCTTTCAGTAAAGCAAAAATTGACTTAATTCCACCCAGTGAAATAGGCATCTGCAAAATTTTTTATTAATGTGAACATGCACAGTTAATGCAGATGAACAAGAAATCAAGTAATTTGCAAACACATTTTCCTCTCTATTTGGGTAAGTGTTCAGGAATATGAAAACTTTTGTCATCATAAACTATTAATATTTAATAATTAGGAGCCTATCCTTTCAAAAGATAACTGTGCTCAGTAATCCAACTGTAGATTATTTCATCAGATAAAAATACTATAAAGTTATATTTTCAAAATCTAAAACAGCAAGAAGATAAACAGGAGTAAATTTTTTTTATAATCTATTTTCACAGATTTTTTTTGAAAAGCTCAGTCTGAAAGATTCATCATATTAGCCGAGGCAAGCAGCAGACTGATACTGGTTAACATTATTTGAACCTTCGTAAATTATAACTGTAAGAATATAAAGGAGGCAACATACAGCCAAGTGGCATAAATCTGCTTATGGAAGATGGTATTTATACCTTTTATACCAGCAGTTCTCAAAGTATGATCCACAGATCCCTAGTGGTCTCCAAGACCCTTTCAGAGGGGTCCATGGGGTCAAACTATTTGCATAAAAATTCCGAGAAAAGTACTGAGATGTTATCTGCCTTTTGCACTGTGTCAACATTTGCACTGAGGGTGAAAAGCAGTGGTCGTCATCTGTAAAACCATTGGCACCTGAGCACAAATCAAGACACTGGCACCAAGTTGAACTATCCACCATTATATTCTCCACTGCCCAGCACTGATACCAAGCACTCTCACTCAGAGGACAAGGATGAGAAAAGGTTCATATTAGAATATCCTTAATGAGGCCGGGTGGGGTGGCTCACGCCTGTAATCCTAGCACTCTGGGAGGCCCAGGCGTGTGGATCGCTCAAGGTCAGGAGTTCGAAACCAGCCTGAGCAAGAGCAAGACCTCATCTCTAATAAAACATAGCAAAAAATTAATTGGCCAACTAAAAATATATAGAAAAATTTAGCTGGGCATGGTGGTGTATGCCTGTAGTCCCAGCTAGTTGGGAGGCTGAGGCAGAAGGATTGCTTGAACTCAGGAGTTTGAGGTTGCTGTGAGCTAGGCTGATGCCACGGCACTCTAGCCCGGGCAACAGAGCGAGACTCTGTCTCAAAAAAAAAAAAAAACAGTGATATTAACAAATGATTGATATTGTGTATTTGGAAGATCTGCATAATTTAATGAACCAATATTTTCCAATTTTCTAGTAGCATCTTAGAAAATCATGCATGAATATGATTCATTCAAAGCTCAGGAAAGATCAATGAATTTAAAGTTTCAAAATAATAATTTTATTTACATATTTTCAGATTCCACACTATAACTCGCCTTTAAGAAACTGCCTTATGTCTTGGTGTATTACCAAAGAATATCCACAAGTAACTGAACAAGCTATTAAAATATTCCTCCCTTTTCCAACTACAGATCTGTGTGAGGTTGAATTTTCTTCATATCCTTCAACTGAAATATATAGCAACAAACTAAAAGTAGACATAGATATGAGAATATAACTCTCTCCTGTTGAGTGAAGGATTAAAGAAATTTGCAACTCATTAATGTTTTTGTTTTGGGAAAAAGTTATTTTTCATAAAAATGTTATTTATGTTAACATGTAACAAGTTTAATATTGCTATGTTTAAATGAATTCAAACAATTTTAAGTTTTAATTTCTAATATGTTAAATATTATTCAATATAACCCACATAATCAAAACTCTTTAAAATCTTCAATAATTTTTAAGAGTCTAAAACGATCTGGACACCAAAAATGTTGAGAATTGCTACTCCATGCCAAGGTTTGGCAAAGATTTTCTTTAAAGGGCCAGAGAGTAAACATTTTAGGCTTTGTGGTCCATATGGTCTCTGTCTCAACCTAAACAATATGTACATGACTGTGTTCCCTTTAAATTTTATAGCCAGAAACAGGGGGAGGCCCAGGTTTGTGGACCACTACTCTATATCCTTATATCCTATCTGCTAGTGACTTAAGGATCTAAAAGTAGCATGCTTTCTAGTAACATTTCTATTGGTTATTTAAATACTCAAAGAAAGAAGGTTTAAAAACCCATTTCTTTTTGTTGTGCAAAACCATACGCAAAATAACAGATACGGAATTTTTAAAGATACAGTTCTCAATCATAAACAAAATCACATTCCAATGTTGGCTGTTCCAAGTATCTTAGACTCTGTCACCATACATAAAGAATTTTAAAATAGGATTACAACTGGCAAAGTGTTAGAACACTGTATGTAATAAAATATGCTTTCTATAGCCAAAACAAAAAAAAAAAATTCTAGCTTTCAAGAAAAAGGCAACAATTATGAAAGATTAAAATGTCCCACATTTTACAAACTCAGCAGGGTGCAATTATTATATAACGTAAAACCAACACATGTCCTTTCCACATATGGAAAGAGAAATACCAAAGCAACAGAAAAGAATAATCCCACTGAAAGAATCCTGTAAACCTTTAAAGACTTCAAAGAGGAAACAAGAGAACATGCTGGTTTATAATCCCCAGGTTAAGAAACCCAGGCGTAAAGGCCGCTAGGAAAGTCTTCTGGAAGCCCTGGACCACTGGCCAGAAAGGGGCATGAGCCATGAGAGCTTTGGGAAGGCACACAGTGCCACACTCACCACTCAACCGCCCCTTCCGCGGAAGCACAGGTGTAATGAATGAACTGACACCGGCAGGCAGTGACCTCAAAGACTACCCAAACCATCCACAACAATTAGTGCACCACAACCCCAGGTCTCTCCTCAGACTCTGCAAGCAAAACTCCCCGTGGTCACAGTGCTGTTCACAACGCCATCTCTTCACAGTGGGACACTTCTTCTCTGAGGATTACCGTTTTTTGTTACATTTGTTTTCTACCACCTACTACTAAAAAGTCTTGGTGAAGTCTTCAAAATTAGACCATTAACCTGCTTTTTTTTTTAACCCGCTTTTTTTGCTCTGTAGCTCTTTCCTCTAATTTCTGGGGATAGGAAGGAATGATCCAACTTCTTCATTACATTTTCCTTGACTAATTCTCAATCCCAGAGCCATCTATGCATTCCATTGGCATTCCCCTAAGTCCTTTCTATTGGAGAAACCAATCTTCTCATCATTTTTTGTAATTAAGGTACACTGATAAATTAATGAGTTTATATTTTTTATTCAACTTATGTCCTCCATGAGATTCCTTGAGAACGGAACCCATTTCATCATAAATCCCTAAAAATGACATAATGGTCCCTGTTTAGAAGTATTGCTATATGTGAACTCCAACCCTCCAAAAGCTTTCTTTCCCTTCTGGGTCAGAGTCGCCTCATTATTTCACTTGTACGGAGGCAGCAGAGCCTAAAAATGAGAGCACAGACTTTAAATTAGACAGACCTGAGATCACACCCCAGCTCTGCCTTACTGGATCCATGATCTGGCCAAGCCACTCAAAAAAATGAGATTAAATGAAATGACAAAATTAAAACATCTAACCCATATAGTAGCCAATCAGCAGATAACAGCTCTTATTAACACAGTTCAGTGCTGTTTTCATCACTCTCTCTTTCTCACAAACTAACAATCTAACAAACTTTTAGTGGTCCTATAATAAAAAGAATACAAGCTTTGGTAGGATAAAGACCAGAGTTTAAAATCTGATTCTACCACTTACTACATGCACAATTTATAAGGTATGAAACTTTGGGAAACCTCATAAAATAACAAAAAAAATAACAATAATGTTAGTAGTGATAGCTAACACTGAGTACACACAGTTTCCCAGACATCAGGTTACAAACTCAATGTGCATTGTTCCATTTAATCCCCACAGTAATACTATTATGTAAGCACTATCATCATGTCTTACAGACAGATGAGGGAACTGAATTTTAAGTGATGTGTCCTACACCCTCAGCTTGAAGGAATTCTAATATTAGTATGTAGGAATTCAATGCTCACACTGTTAATACTGCATTTCTCAGCTGTCAAATGGAAAGAGTATCTACATCTCATTTATTTCTTGTGATGGCTAAATGAAACAGCTTAACCAAAGCCCTGGGAACACACCTGATGCTCAAATGTTAGCTCCCTTTCCCCCAACCTTTCCCCTAATATCCTTGTTTTACTTTATTCTGCTTATTTACAAATCAGAAAACTGCCCACTTTGTATCCACATCCTCCAGCTTGCTCTTATATCTAGTCATCTTACATAGTGCCTTCTCTGACATATTCAAAATATAAGGTAGGTTCAGAAACAATATTCTCAGCCTTAAATCCCCTGATCACCAATACTTAGGTCTAGAACACACCTACAAAATCCACAGCCTGTAAAAGCCACAGACATTTCTAAAATCTACAGTAATATCTTGCACGGTAGCCAGGGATAATGTCCCTCTACATATTATACAGTTATAGTAAATAGTAAGAGTCTGTTAGAAGTTTTAAAACAATCCAAACTCTATTGAACCTTTCTTGTTAGCAAAATGTCACCACAGCATTACCCACAAGTCATAGTAATTTCAAAAATAACATGAGGTCTAAAAATAAATCAGCCAACAAAGCAAGTTTTGTTAAAATTATATATCACTTCCTATTCAAATTAACATGCATAAAAATAGGATAAATCTATGTTTATTAAACAGCCATATAATATTAAATTTTAATAGAGTTGCCAAAAATACTGCCCTTTACCAATAAAATCTCTTATTGTAACACAGTTCTGATTATTGTGCAGGCACAGTAAAACATCAGGTGAAATATCCCAGCAATGACTGGAGTTAAAAACTAAATGTGGGCCAGGTGCAGTAGCTCAAGCCTGTAATCCCAGCACTCTGGGAGGTCGAGGTGGGAGGATCACTTCAGACCAGGAGTTTGAGACCTGCCTGAGCAACATGGTGAGACCCCTGTCTCTACAAAAAATTAAAAAATTAGCCAGGCGTGCTGGCGAACACCTGTAATCCCAGCTAATGGAGATGCTGAGGCACAAAAACCACTTGAGCCCAGGAGTTTGAGGGTGCAGTAAGCTATAATCATGCCACTGCACTCTAGCCTGAGCAACAGAGAGATCCTGCCTCAAAACAAAAACAAAAACAAAACACTAAATGTGTACAGGGAGTGATGTCAGCAAGAAGTTGGAATGGAAAGCTCCAGGCCCTCATTGTCCCATGAAGACACTGACTTAACAACAATATACAGACCAAATTGTCTCTATAATAACTCCAGAAACCAATGAAATGCTGCAACTCCCAGGCAAGCGAAAGCCAAGGAGAGCCACATCAAAGCAGATAAGAAAGTTCATTGCCTTTTGCCACCTTAGCTCCTCCCTATTCCCAGTGCAACAAGGAGTAATTAGGAAGAAAATGTCCAACTCCCAGCTTCTCCCTGAAGAGGGAAAGAGAAGAGGGCAATGTTCATCCAATGATCTGGCTAGTGGGGAGGCTGCCTGAGGGACTGACTTGGAGCACTGATGGGAAGAAGGCATAATTTGGGTGCCAGACTCAGGGCTGCTGAGAACAAAGGAGAACACCAGGGCTTGTTACAGCAACAGGGAGACGGTAGTCCTGCAGACGCCATGGGAGGAAGAGATTACTGTATGGACTCCTGAGAAGAAAACGAGAGCAAGCCTCATTACCTGGGAAGTGACATGCACAAGCCCAGAGAACATGAATCCTCAGAGAAGGTTTGAGAGGTCTAAAGAATCTTCATCTGGAGTGAACAGGAAAGGTCTTCCGCCTGTATGAAGACAGCCCATAAAGACTGGGAGAAGGGCTGTCTTTTCAAATGCTCAAATCTCAACAAAAGAATACAAGGCATCAAGAAATGGGGAAACAGAGTCCAACCAAAAGAGCAAAATAAAACACCAGTAATTAACCCTAAAGAAAAGGAGATCTACAGATTATCTCACAAAGAATTCCAAATTAACCATTTTAAAGATGCTCAATGAGCTAAAATAAAACACAGACAACAAAGTCACGAAAATGATACATGAAGAAAATGACAACAGCAACAGAGAAATAGAAACTATCAAAACAAACAAACAAACAAACTTTGGAGCTTAAAAATACAATAACTCAAGTGAAAAATCACAAGAGGGACTCAACAACAGACATGATAAAGCAGAAAAACGTCAGCAATCATGACGACAGATCACATAACATTATCCAGTTGGAGGAGAAAATGCTGACAAGAAGAACCTAACGGACACCGTCAAGCTGACCGATATATGCATTATGGAAGTTCAAGAAGAAAGGGACAGAGTTTATTCAAAGGAATAATAGCAGAAAATTTCCCAAATTTGAAGGTAAAAATGAACATACAAATTCAAGAAGCTTAGCAAGCTTTCACTAGGGTAAATCCAAAGAGACCCACACTTACACATTATAATCAAACTGTCAAAGGTCACAAAGAGAATGTTGAAAACTGCAAAAGAAAAGTGACTCATCAGGTACAAGGGAGCTTCCACAGATTATCAGCAGACACCTCGCAGGTTGGAAGGCAACAGGAGCATACATTCAAAGTGGTGAAAGAAAAAAAACTGCCAACCAAAAAGAGTATGTCTGATAAAACTATCCTTCAAAATGAAGGAGAAATAAAGACTTTCCCAGAGAAACAAAAGCTGAGGGAGTTAGTTGTCATAGATCTGTCCCACTAGAAATGCTAAAGGGAGTCCTTCAGGTCAAAACAAAAAGTCACTAGATAGCAACATGAAATCTCATGAAAATATAAAAGTCTCTGGTAAAGGTAAATATACAAACAAATATAAAATCCAGTAGTAGTATTGTAATGGTATATAAATTACTTCTAAGTCTTTCATAAATTTTAGCAGATAAAAGCATAAAAATATAACTATTAATCTATGTTAATGGATACACAAAGTAAAAAGATATAATTTGTGATACCAATAAAATAAATGGGGGAGTAGAACTGTAAAGGGCAGAGTTTTTATATGTGATTGAAATTAAGATGCTATCAGATTAAAATATAACTGTAAGATGTTTATGTAATCCCCACGGTAACCAGGAATAAAATACCTACAGAAGATACACAAAAGGTAATGTGAAGGGAATCAAAGTCTATCAGTACAAAAGAAATCAATAAAACACAAAGGCAGGCAGTAAGAGAGGAAAAGAGGGACCAAAATACTATAAGATGTACAGAAAACAATTGACAATAATAGGCAATCCCCTATCAGTAAATGCCAATGGATTAAACTCCCCATTCAAAAGGCATAGATTAGTTGAAATAAAAGAAAACAAAACCCAACTATATTCTGTCTACAAGAGAATCACTTTAAATCTAAGGACACACACAGGCTGAAAATGAAAGATGGAAAAAGATATTCCATGCAAATCGCAATCAAAAGAAATCAGGGTAGCCACACTACTATCAGATAAAATAGACCTAAAACAAACAAACAAAATAAATCTGTCACAAAAGATAAGGAACATTATACAATGTTAAAAGGGTCAATTCACATGAAAGATAAGACAATTGTAAATCTCTATGTACCTATTAGTAGTAAAAGAAATCTTAAATATTTAAAGCAAACACTGACAGAATTGAAGGAAGAAACAGACAGCAACACAATAATAGTGGGAAACTTCCATACTCCACTTACAATGATGGATAGAACAAATGGAAGACCAGTACAGAAGGAGAGGACTTTCACAACACTATAAACCAATGGAATCTAACATATACATACAGAAAACTCCACCCAAAACCGAATATACATTTTTCTCAAATGCACATGAAACATTTTTCAGAACTGCCCACATGTTAGACCGCAAAACAAGTCTTAACAAATTTAAGAAGAATGAAATCATACCAAGTATATTTTCTGCCCACAATGGAATGAAACTAGAAATCAACAGCAGATGAAAAACTGGAAAATCTACAAATGTCAGGGAAGGAAACAGCATATACTTAAACAACAAATGGGTAAAAGAAATCACAAGGGAAATTAGAAACACCCTGAGACAAATGGATACAAAAGCACAACATACAAAACTTACTGCTGTGAAAACACAGCCAAGAGGTAAGTTTAAAGCTACGAACACATTTAAAATAAGAGAATGATTTCAAATCAACAAGCTAACTTTATACCTCAAAAAACTAGAAAAAGAAAAATAAAGTTAGCAGGAGGGAAAAAAAATAAAGATTAAAACACAAGTAAACAAAATGGAAAAGAGGAAAACAATAGGAAAAAAATTAACAAAACCAAGAGTTGTTTTCTTGAAAATATCAACAAAATTGACATACCCTTACCCAGATAAAGTAAAAAAAAAAAAAAGACTAAAATAGCTAAAATTAAAAATGAACAAGGGGACATTACAATTGATGTGACAGAAATAAAAACAATTATAAGAGAATACTATGAACAATTGTACACCAAGTCAGATAACCTAGAAGTAATAGATAAATTCCTAGAACATACAACTTACCAAGCTGAATCATGAATAAAAAAATCAGAACATATCCATAACTAATAAAGAAACTGACTCAGTGATTTTAAAAAAAAATTCCAAAAGAAGAAAAGCTGAGGACCAGATGACTTCACTGGAGAATTCTACTAAGCATTTAGAGAAGAATTAACATCAATCCTGTTCAAACTCTTGAAAAAAACTTGAAAAGGAGGGAACATTTCCAAGCTAATTTTATGAGGCCAGAATTACCCTAATACCAAAGTTAGACACTACAAAAAAACAAAACCACAGACCAATATCCCTGTTGAGTAGTAATTAAAAAATCCTACCAAAAAAAAAAAAAAAAAAAAAAACCCTAAGAAACCAAATTCAACACCACATTAAAAGGATTATACACTATAACCAAGTGGGATTTATTGCTGGAATGCAAAGATGGTTCAACATATAAAAAAGATTGATCAATGTAATACACTACATTAGCAGAATGAAGGACCAAAAAAACACATGACCATACCAATTAATAAAGAAAAAGCACTTGACAAAATTTAAAATCCTTTCATGATAAAAACACTCAACCAACTAGGAGTAGAAGAAAATTACTTCAACATAATAAAAGTCATATGTGAAAAGCCCAAAGCTAACATCATACTCAATGGTAAAAGACTAAAAGCTTTTCCCCTAAGATTGGGGACAAGGCAAGGTTGCCCACCCTCAGCACTTCTATTCAACATGGTACTGGAAGTGCTACCCCTAACAGTTAGGCAAGAAAAAGAAATACAAGGCATCCAAATGAAAAGGAAGACATAAAATTATCTCTAATTGTGGATGACATGATCTCATATATAGAAAAACCTACAGATTCTACCAAAAAAAAAACCTGTTAAAACTAATAAACGAATTTGGCAAAATTGCAGGATACAAAATCCTGCTAAAATGACAAAATCAATTGCATTTCTATACACATACAATGAACGATCCTAAAAGGAAATTAAGAAAAGAAACCTATTTACAATAGCATCAAAAAGAATAAAATACTCAGGAATAAATTTAACCAAAGAGGGAAAAGATCTATATACTACAAACTACAAAACAATGCTGAAAGAAATCAAAGACAACTCAAATAAATGGAAAGACATGCCATGGTCATGGATTGGAAGATATAATATTGTTAAAATATCCATACTACTCAAATTGATCCAAAGATTCAATACAATCCTTATCTAAATCCCAATGACATTTTTTTGCAGAATCAGGAAAAAAACACCCTAAAATTCATGAACTCTCAAGGGACTCCGAATAGCCAAAGCAATCTTGAAAGTGAACAAAGCTTGGTTTTCAAACATATTACAAAGCTACAGTAATCAAACCAGTATTGTACTTGCATAAAGACATATAGATCAACAGAACAGAAAAAAGAGGACAGAAACCAGCTCTAAGTCAAATAATCTTTAACAAAGATGCCAAGACTGCTGACAATCCCTTTGATAAACTGGTTGGAAAAACTGGATATCCACATGCAAAAAAACAATGTTGGGCCCTTATTTTATACCATTTATAAAATTAACACAAAATGGATTAAAAACTAAACATCAGACCTAAAGCTATAAAACTCCTAGAAGAAAACATAGAGTGAAAGTCTAATGACATCAGATTTGACAATGATTTCTTAACTATGACAATAAAAGCACAGACAGCAAAAATAGATTACATCAAACTTAGAAAATTATGAACATCTAAGGAAACAATTAACAGAGTGACAAGGGAACCTAAAGAATGGGAGAAAATATTTCCAAATCTTATATCTGATAAGAAATTTAATATCCAACATATATAGAGAATTCTTACAATTCAACAATTTAAAAACCCAGCTCAAAGTGAATAGACATTTCTCCAAAGAAAATATACAAGTAACCAGCAAGCATACAAAAATATCCTCAACATTAGTAATCATTAGAAAACTTCAAATCAAAACCACAATGAGGTATCTCCACACACCCATTAGGATGCATACTACTAAAAAAAAATAACTGAGAAAATAACAAGTGTTGGCAAGGATATGGAGAAATTGGAACCCTGTGTATTGCTGGTAGGCTTGTAAAATAGTACAGCCACTATGGAAGCTTCTCCAAAAATTAAAAACAGAATTACCATATGACCTAGCAATCCCACTTCTGGATTAATATCCAACAAAATTGAAAGCAGGAACTCAAAAACATATTTGCACACCCATATTCACTGCAGCATTATTCACAATAGCCAAGGGGTAGAAGCAAATAATATGTCTATTGACAGAAAAATGGATAAACAATATGTAGTATATACATACAATGAAATATTATTCAGCCTTTAAAAAGAAGGAAATAAACCAGTCACCAAAAGACAAATACTGCATGGTTCCATTTATATGTGGTATCTAAAGCAGTCAAACTAATAAAAACAGAAAGTAGAATGATAGTTGTTAGGAGGAAGTAATGGGTTGTTGTTTAATGGGTACAGAGTTTGAGTTTTGCACATGTAAAAGTTCTGGAGATGTGCTGAGCAACAAATGAGAATATAGTGAACTGTACACTAAAAAATTAAGATGGTAAATTTCACGTTGTATATTTTACCACAGTTTTTTTAAATGAGTATAACAAGACAAAGAAAGAAATGAAATGAAATAACTATAAACTATTAGCAACCACAACAGTTGCCCAAAAATGTAGTAAGTAGCTCTCAGAGTTTGGAAAACTTAATTCTAACAACAAGCAAACTGATTTAAAGAACAGTTACAAACACAAAACGGCCTATACAGTATAGCATCTACAGCAGTCCTGAAACTCAAGTATGAAACACATAAATCACTGCTATATTTAAACTCACACTTTGCCAGAGGAAAGAGACTGATACTAGGTGATTATGCTATAAATTTGAGGTATAATAAATAGTTTTAATCATCACTACCAATTATGAATGACAACCCAATTGCTATACCAAAGTATATAATGTAGGGAACCTGAACACATTTGTTTATTTTGGAAATTTGTCTAATTGTGGTTAGACAATGGTGCTACCCAACAATATTTCTGCAACTTCTCCCTTCCAGGCACAGGGGAGAATCATATGTCCTCATCTCCTTGAGGTTACTTGAGGTCTTATGGCTTGCCTTGGCCAATAAAGTGAAAGTGATAGGTTTTCACTTTAGAAAGATGCATTTAAAAGCCAGTGGAGGACTCTACATCCCCCCTTCCCAAGCTGTCTAACGTTCCAGATAATGGCACTTCCATCAGTTCAGGTCCTTGACATGGAGCAACAAGATGTGATGAATATGCAGCATGAACAATGAATGAACATTTGTTATTGGGGTTGTTTGCTACCGAAGCACTCCAGCCCAGTGTGACTCTGCAAGAAGCTCCATCCACCACTATACTACTGAAGTCATTTCTTGCACTAGATCTGATGAAGATTCCACTGTCCCAGAGGAAGGAAAGCAATGCTGAGGCCTCACCCTGCAGGAGGAAATCATACAGAGATCCTATAGCCAGGAAAACGAAGTTGTTGGAGCAGTTCCTGTTCTACAAGTGCTAAATGAATCAGCCCATTATGAAGGCAGACATGCTGAAGCTTGTCAACCAGAAGTACAAAGACCAGTTTCCTGAGATCTTCAAGAGAGTCTGTGAGCACCTTGAGATGGTCTTTGCAGTTGATGTGAAGGAAGTCGACTCAACCCGTGAGATGTATGACCTTGTCAGCAAGCTGAAACTCCCCAACAACGGGAGGGTGTGTGGTGGCAGGGGCTTACCCAAGACAGGTCTCCTGATGAATATCGTAGGTAGGATCTTCATGAAGGGCAACTGCGCCACTGAGGAAGACATCTGGAAATACCTAAATATGATTTGAGTACATTCTGGAAGGAAGCACTTCGTCTATGGAGAGCCCAGAAAGCTTATCACTCAAGATTTGGTGAGGCTAAAGTACCTGGAGTAACGCCAGGTCCCCAACAGTGATCCTGCATGCTATGACTTTCTGTGCGGTCCCAGAGCCCATGCTGAAACTACCAAGATGAAAGTCCTGGAATTTTTGGCCCAGATCAATGGTACCGACCCCAGTACCTATGCAACCCTTTATGAAGAGGCTTTGCAACATGAGGAAACAAGAGCCCAAGCCCTAGCTGTAGCAAAGCATGCTGCTACCACCAAAGTTTGTGCCCTGTGCAGGGCTATGTATTCAGTATATCTTGCTGACCTTACTAATGTCTGAGTCTTTTTTATCATCCAGATAAGAAAATATGACATCACAATAGTTATTTTCTTGGAAATATAAAAGAACCCCACAGTAAAATATTAAGTGGGGTAATATAATGGAGAAAAAAATATTAAAACATGAGCATTCCTTCATTCCTTGTTTTCCCTAATTCCCTTTAGTGTTTCATTTTGTAAAACTAAGTGGTTTATACTTTGTTTTTCTTAGCTTATTCAAGAAAGTTGGAGAAATTAAGTGTTAATAAATTTAAAAAAAATCAACAGTATGATTTTTAAATATCATACATCATTTACTCTAAGTACTTACATTGTTATTTCCTGGGTACAAATGAATATTATGTGGTTCAACACAAGTGTTCCCAAAAATCTGGTCTGCTAGAAACATTTGTAATAAATCTGGATATTTATAAACATGATTTCATGTGTTCACTGATTGGCAACAGAAACCATGCAAGTTGTCTAGTTTTGTCAACACTAAAGAGTTAGACTAAATGTAATACATAACGGTTGTGTTAAAGCTATTTTTATATATATACATTTTTGAAGCTATCCTAGACACTGATACATAAAAGAAAATATGCAACCCGAAAGCCTTCTTCATATATAATGTAACCCAAAAGCACTATTCATATGTAACACAAACAACTTATACTAAGTTAGGTTTTTCTCCATGGTGGTCTATCTTTACACTGCTAAAGGAAATCCTCAGTTCCCTGTATATGAGCTTATATCCATGTTTCCTGTCTTCTAACACACTCATCTATTTTGAGGATCTCCAAAGCTAAGAACAAATTGGGATAAGCCCTTCAAATAACAACTCAAAACTCTAACGTTACATCGTGGAGAAAAACAGTGACTCCTGTATTAACTGGAAGAGAACTTATTCTGTATTGGACCTTTACTCATGAAATAGTAGACAATCTCATATTTGAAGTCAGTTATACACAAGAGAAACTTTATGAGTATTGCATTGTTCATATAACTTTTGATGCTATTCTCTTCAATAATCTCAATATTTAAACTTCATTAATATTAGTTGCTGGAATCTATTGACTATACTTTGCAAATTTTTAATTTGCATGTCATAACTCTGAACAGGAGTATTTTAGTTTCCAGGATGTAACAAATGAATAGAAAAGGGAAAAGTTACACTTCCAAAGTTTTATGTGAAGATGGAACAAAAAATAAGTTGCTAAGGAAAGTAACATGCCAGTCATTATCCAAAAACCATGGGAAAACGTTTACACAAAAGAACATTTCATAGAACTATGCAAAGCCTCTTAGTGAACTAGACATACTCTCCTATACTAACACACTCTGAAATGATATTATTACAACCTAATAAGGAGAAACTCACTTTATGATCAATTTAATGTCAAAAAATCTGAGGGTTAGAAGAGGAACCTGAGTGGTGAACAAAGCCATGTTGGGCCAGAAAAAAATTTAAAGACCACATGGAAGCCAGCTGCAGGTCCCCTCCCATCCACACGTTCTTGAGAGCAGACGTACCGACAGGCAAAACGGTGAACAGTGCCAGTGCCAAGCAGGAGGCTCTGTGCGCTGGGCACAGCTGATGTGGTTCAGGTTTCCCAGGGTTTCCCCAGACGGCATCTTCTCAGTGGGGTTTCCCTGGCCTCCCTTTCTAAAAACTCCACACACACAGCCATCCCCACTCAGCGTTTCTTGTTTGTGCTTATCACAATCTCACATGCTATGTATATTTCACTCTCTTGTCTGTCCTCTTTCCTACTGGAATACAGTCATGTGCCACGCAAGGGTGGTCCCATAAGATTATACCATATTGTTACTGTAACTTTTCTATATTTAGCTATGTTTAGATACACACTTACCATTGTGTTCCAGCTTCCTGTGGTATTCAGTACCATGACACACTGTACATGTTTGCAGCCTAGGAGCAGCGGGCTAGACCATCTAGATCTAGGAGTAGGTAAGTACACGCTATGGTGTTCATACAATCATGAAGTCCTCTACAGACACATTTCTCAGAACATGCCCTTGGCGTTAAGTAACACATGACTGTATAAACCACAAGAGGGCAGGGACTTTTGTCTGAGTTCCCTGCTGAATTCCTGGTGACTGAGAACAGTGCTCACCATAATAATGGGCTAATAAAAGAAGGAACATACATTATTTGCAGAATGAATGAAAAAAATGAATGAGTGAATACTGGAACCCCCAACTTGAGCTATAACATTAAATATTTTATGTATATTATATATATTAGGCTTCTGTCCACCCTCTTCCTAGTCCTCCTGCCCAGAGGAGGAAACTGCAGAAATGTTTACTAGACCAAAGGCACAGTAGGCAAATTCTCAGCTAACTAGAGGTACTACAAGGTCAGCATCAATGCCCAGTTCCCTTTGGCATCTCCTGCTCTTCTCCTGGAGTGAGTTGACCATGCTAGCACCAGTCAGCTTGCCAGCTGCTCTCGTGCCACTGCACGTGGGTTAGATCACACTTGGCTCACTGTGTACCTCCTTCCTCACACCAACTTTTGCTGAACTGGGCTTTTGCTGTGATAAAAGGGCCTGGTCCCTCCTCCCTGTAATCAGCTTTTTCTTCTCTCCTCCCATGGAGAAACCTGGCACAGGCCTTGCCTTAGCCAAGAACAATGTCTTTTTCAACTTTTGGTCATATTTGAATTTTTTTCCAATCAAAAAAGTGTCCTAAATTTTTTTAATTTAAGTTTTGATTTAAAATTTAATAGCATTTCCTATATATCCATCTCCTGAAAGTCTCAAAGGGCTGTAGATGGAAACGATTATATAAGCACAAATTAATAATAGTAAAACCAAGCCTTCATGGTTCTTTTCTGGGATGTAATGAAACCCATTATCCATACTGACCTGATTTTATCTTCTTAAACATCTCTCTCCTAACTTCCTTTATTTTGGGGATGTAGGGTACTGATATCTGCAATTTACTCACAAATACTTCAGCAAGGGATGAGGAAGGAGAGAGAACATGTGGCAAAATGTTCTCTGTTTCTGGATCTAAGGTGGACATGTGGGTATTCACTGTATTATCTTTCTACCTCTCTGTATGTCTTAAAATTTTTAAGATAAGAAGTTTTTTGAAGGAAAAGAATCTTTATATTTCCCAGCCTCTTGTATAATACACGTCCACGCCACGTATCTCCCCGACCACCTAATCAGCCCACTTGGCAAATGCAGTGATGCTCACTTCAGTCTGTCCCCACCTCCACCTGCCCACACGACACCACCAGCACCATCTTTCTGAGATACTTATGTGATCGACTGACCACTCTAAATAAAACTAGCTGATGACTCAACCACACTTCCAGGATAAAGTTTAAATTCCTCAAAATGAGACATGCTCTCAGTCTTTTCTCCATTTGTTTGTTTGCAAAAATCACACCAATATCCTCTCTCAAGTTTTCTATAAAACTACAACCTGAACACATTGTGCTATTTCATGCCTCCTGTGTATCTGCTCACCCTAGTTTCTCTGCTTTTAAGCATGAGTATAATTACATGTACGTTACCACACCGCTTAATGACAAGTGTGAGCAAAAAGCACCATCACAGCAAATACGGGTGACAACAAAGTTTGAACCAGAAATTCATACATTCTCTTTTTCAAACATGTAGATGACTATTCAGCAATTCCTTTCAAAATCAGCAGAGGGCGCCATAATTTTATTTGTAAAAGGAAAATTAAAGATGTTAACAAAAGCAATTTTCACAGCTCTAAAAAACATATTTCTAATAAAAAAGAAATGTGAAAGGAAAAATAAACATCCAATATTGACTTAATTTGAACAAATATCATTTTATTTTAATTTTAAAAAGAACTACAGAATAATACTTCAAAATTCTCAATGTAATTATACCCTCTGAATCAACAATTTAACTTGCAGGGATGCAGCCTGAGACATACACAAGTATGCAACAATGAGGCAATCTATTTATGCTAAAATATGCCAGAAAAATTTTCAAGTTTTTAATAAAAGTATCTTCACTGCAGAGTCACTACTTCACTCACATACGAACATAGAACTGACTCATGCACAGGTATTTTGACTTCGTAACACCTGTACCAACATATGACTTCTCATTCCCTATTGCCTTTTTATTCAAACTTTTATCATTTTTCACTTTGGGGCCTTCTGGTCTGTACTTTCCTAAGCTAGTTCCTGGTCCATTCTTAGTTCTGCTTTTGCAGTTTCAGGAAGGTGCTGAAACCCCACATCTGAGAGGGGACAACAGACCTCAAATTATCTGGTACTATGAAAATTAATTTTTTTTCATTTTGTGACTTAACTTCGCTTAGAGTGAGCAAATGATTATCAAACTCCTATGGATTTGCAAGTAATATGCACATGGATTTGCACAGTACAGGGTGTAACAGAAAATACTAAACTATAAACATCCTAGATTTCATTACCTAAAAATCAATTCCACTTCTAAAATTCTGAATCTATGAGTCTAAATTTTATTCAGTGGTTTTACTCAGTAACTTCAGGGATTCAAGTAAACTGGGGCATGTCACACTCAGAGTATTTGGAAGCAGGGCTTTCTCCTCTATAAACTGTAATCACTGTTAGATTTCTTCCTTATCTGAAAGGAAAGAGAGATGCAATTGAACAAGAATGGAATCACCAGAGTACCTAGGAATTTCTTCAGCTCTCTTAGAGGTATAAAACCCAGATAGTCCTCAAGCCGGAGTTGTAATGGGAGGAAGGTGACACCAGCTCTCATGCATTCAGTCTCCCCCGTGAGGTTCCCCATTTTCTATACAATCTGCTACCAGTCACTGTTTTCTTCAATATGTAAAAAGGTAAGAAATATGCCTATGTCTAATATCAAACAGAGGCATTAAAAGGCAACCAGGTAAGATTTTTTTTCCCCCAGCTTGGCAAATCAACTTTTAATAGTGGAAACTCAATGGACTCTTACGACTGTTTTAAATTTGAAACTATTTAAGTAACACTAACCAAGGAATAATCTCCTGATAATAAAAGCTTCTTTTTCTCACATATACGTTCGGCAGAAACTCCCACTCACCTACCAGCTGCAAGTTTGTTCAGTGTTTCCTAGAAAGGGTCTCCTCTCATCTGCATTCCTTTAAAGAATCAGAATACATTTTTGGTAAAATAAGCTGGCAAGATAAGAAGAAATGCCAAGTGGAGCTTCCAGCCAAAAATGGACAGGTGAGTTTAAGACCATGATTACAGAGTTTTGAAGGCCGCTGGGAAAGCTTGAGCGTTACCCAGACAAACGTGAGAGCAAAAAGGAGCCTATAAAAGATGAGGACTCTGACTTTTCTGCAGCCTAAGACACCGGGCCTGACTCGAGGGCCGGATTAACCAGAGGAAAGACAACAAATGTGCGCTACCACTATTTCAACATCAAGGAAATCTGCAAATATCATGATGTAGAAACAACCTTTACTAATATTTCTCCGTACCACTTGGTAGGCCTGTATTAAGATTTACAGTGAAAAATCCTCTTCCTTAATTTTTGCACATTATATATGGTGAACTAAGTAGTTGTTTCTTGACTGTTCAAGACATCATTTCCCAATTATTAAAAAGAGACAGTTTTGCTTTATCTACTCCTACGTGAATTATTTCAGTTGCACTATAATCTCCTTGAATTAAGAAAATGTGACAATGTCTCACAAAGATTCTTCTTACTCTCCCCGAAACCATTTGAGAGCATTTCTAAAACCATTACTTTCAAAAACTAGCCAAGACTTCTAAGAAAATAACCATGGCTACACAAGTTCTGAAAATCTTGTTAAATGTGTCTTGCAGTCCAAGGGCTGTGTTTCTTTGTCCTAATCCCTGAAGAGTAAATTACTATGGAAAGGAAGAGGAAAGGAAAAGGTCCAATAAAATAAAAGGTTATCATTCGGAAAGCATTATTGTAACAAACATTTTGATGAGTGAGGGATTACCTGAAACCATTTGGCTTCCGTTCTTAAGTATTAATTTGGCATAGATGCGGCAAATGCAACTCTTAAAACACTACTGAGTCATCCTGAGTTAACAGGAGACTAAATATAATTACTTAAAACCTACCCAACAGAATTATCCTAAGTGTAAATTTTAAGTATTACACAGATGACCATAAAACAGATTTATCTCAAAATGAAAACTTGGGCAGATTATCTTTAACTGAGTAATTATGCTATCTACGCTCTGGCTACATCTCGCAATCACAAGGCTACAAAAGGGCTGAGAGGAAAAACAAGGTGAAACTTGCCATCTTACTCATCTCCAGTGAGTGCTGGCTGCACACCAAGCTGGCCTGCCTGAGCACACAAACAACTTAACGATGACCTCAGGGAGAGCAGACGAATTTATGCAATAAAGAAACCTGCACAACATTACAGGGAAATCTACTAAGGCCCCACATGGACGTAACTGCCACGTCTTGTAGATGGAATAATGGTGGTGGAGGAGGAAGATTCCAGTAGAAAGCTGTAATCAAATAAATACTAAATGTGAATTTGCAGCAAAATGGAAACTAGAAATTACTAAATTTTTGGCATTTTCCCCCTTCTGCTCTCTAACTTTTTTGTCCTCATTCTAATATAGTGCAAAGATATTCTGGGGGGAAAAAGTACAGAAAAGGGACAGGAACCCATGGATTTCTTAATTCTACAAATTCACTACTGAAGATTTTTTCCCTAGTCAATTTCAACAAACTAACAAAATTCCAATCACGAGCCCAGTGGAGTATGCATCTGGTTCCAGGAATGCTCTTGGATCTGTGGAACAACTTATGAATATCTCCAGTAGTCATTAGCAGTATCCTAAAAAGTTGTAGAGAAGCACAGAGAGGTGAAGAGATCATAAACACGACCTTCAAGTACAACTAAGCTTACTTCTTTTCGGATCAGAGACATATCACCCTATATAAATTATCCTTCAGAGTTTACAAAAGACCCTGAAAATGCAACTATCTGAGAGACAGGCATGGTCAATGTTCTCTGCTCTGACAAGCAGAACGGTGCCTACCTAAGGTCAACAGGACACTAGGACTATGAAGAGGCAAATTCTGGAACATGGATCTTGGGGGAGGGCATGTCTCGAGGGTGAGGACATGAGGGCAGTGGGGACTCAAGTAGACAGAGCAGGTACCAAGGTCAAATGCTATGACCCTAAAACCTCCTATATGACTGACCTCCCAAGATGCTGCAGCTAAACCATCGAGACTGTCATCTTCCAGGCTACTTCCACCAACTCTGAACACCCACACAGCCTCCCAAATTTTTAGTCAGCTTTCCAAAGAAAAAAGCTTATTAATTCTAAGGATTCTTAGACAAAATACATCCCGAGAAAAATACTCTTTAGCCAAGATTCTACTCTAAGGAATTTTCACTACAGACATATGGGTACAAATACATATATGCAAGAAAACTTAACTAAGCATCGCTAATGACAGAAAACAAAAGTAATGGCCTAAAATGTCCATCAATCAGGCAAGGGTTTAAAAAATTGAATGGAAACTGAAACAGGGAGGGAAGCTGGAGGATATAAAATGAGACTAAACTTTTAGACTATATTCTATGTACTTTCGTTATTTCACAATGAGTATTTATTCAAGTTCCACGTATATAATTTAAGACAGAGAAAAATCATTTACACTATTGCCATCTTTTTTTTCTTTTTGGAGACAGAGTCTCATTTTGTTGCCCGACGTGAGTGCTATGGTGTCATCATAGCTCACAGCAACCTCAAATTCCTGGGCTCAAGTGATCCTCCTGCCTCAGCATCCTGAGTAGCTGGGACTACAGGATCATGCCACCACACCTGGCTAATTTTTTAATTTTTTGTAGAAAAGGGATCTCACTATGTTGCTCAGGCTGGTCTCGACCTCCTGGCCTCAAGCGATCCTTCTGCTTCAGCCTCCCAATGTGCTAGGATTACAGGTGTGAGCCACCATCCAGCCTCCCCAGGTGTGTTTGTTTTAAAACTCTAAAATATACCAGTTCAACAAAGTTAAACAGAAACACCTATGTATCAATCATCTAAATCAGTAATTCCCAAACTCTTGGTTATTCATATATTACCCTCATGATTTTTTACACCACATAAAAACCTTTTTCACACCACATAAAAAGCTATTTTTGTTTCTTAGAGGGTTCTTTTCCTTAACTTAAATACCTACTAGGTCCTTTTAAAACACAGTGAAACCATGACTTTGATGAGCTAGTTATGTTTTCTAATACATATGAAAATAAAGGCACAGTGCTTAAAACAAAAACTGTTCATTAGAATATTTTAAAAATAACCCTTCATGTCCATATTTAGGAAACACTAATATTTAAAAAGCTATATTAGCAACTATTTATAAATTCTGCTATTTGTAAATACAGTGCTTATGGCATGATCATGAAGACATCAATGTCAATCCATTTTTCTACTTAATTAGCATATGCTTAATTACCTAAAAAGTAGTTAAGTCATTTCTGGTGGAAATTCATTCCATTCAAGTTTCCCTGGCTCTCCACAAATGAACACACTCTCTTTATCTAGTTATTAGTTAATGACCTGCAGCAGTTAAGCAAATCTTTCTCATACCTACAGTCAACTACAAATGGTTCTTTCCCTCAATCGCCTGTCAAGGGAAATTAAAAACATAAAAAATACTAGATACCATATGTAATTATGTTCTAACTAAAAAGTATCTTTCTTCTGTTACAATTCAAAATGAAAGTGAAAAAGCTGTTTTCCACATGATACATTTCAACTCAGTGTGAGATTCATTTTATGCTTAATCCCTGTCACAGAAGTAATTTAAATGGTTTTGCAAGTAAGTATAAGGTGCCTATCCAAAATTACATGTTAGAAATCATTCTCTAATTAGCCTAGTTCCTTAACAAAGCAAATTAGTTTTCTTAAGTCAATCCAGCAAATCACAAAGCCAGATAGATCTCCAATTCAATCATTTTTCATCTTTCAACTAAGAAAAATTGTTCTTTATCTACTTTGTCTCAGTAGTTCCCTGTCCAGAATTAACCACTCTAGCAGTGAGAATGATATGTCCTCACTAGCACAAGCAGATCTGACACACGGGTGAGAAAACAAAGAATTAACTGTGAACTTTCCTTTCTAGCAATGTGAGCAGTGACAGTGGACCATGACTTCTGCAAGACAGCCCAAGTCATTGGCTAGGGTTGGAACCCTATGGTGTTTATCACTAATGTGTCTCCCACCAAGCACGGTGGCTTTGCACTCTACTGGCCAGCACTTTTTATACTGAAATGAGTGAATGATCTGGGTCAGTCACTGTAGTTCCATAAGGATTTAAGTAAGGCTAACCACTGTCCCTGTCATTACGTCCTGAAAGTGGTCACAACAGGAACGCCAGCAGAAAGCCACAATCCAGTGTCAACAGCACCTCCTTTCTTCCCCTTACCACCAAATACCTACCTCCTAAGCAGCATGGCTTTCTCCATCAGGTGACCTTTGAGTGTACAGAGTGTGGACCTCAGAAACAGTCCAATAATAAGGATGTAGAACACCCTCCAACTTATTAACAGAAATTGTCATATAAGAACACATAAGCTACTCTGCCTAAAAGACTGGTCTTTCTTCCCACTTACACTTTTCAGCTGAACTAGTAAATTACAGTAAAACTAACAGAATAGCTTTAAAAAAGGCATAATGCAATAGGCTAAGTACTCACTACCAAAGGTCCTAAATCAAGCACTTTTAAAAAGTTGTCATTCAGACTGGACATGGTGCCTCACACCTGTAATCCCCACATTTTGGGAGGCCAAGGTGGAAGGAATTGAATTGCTTGAGGCCAGGAGTTTGAGACCAGCCTGGGCAACATAGTGAGACCTCGTCTCCACAAAAAATTGGAAAAATTATCCAGGTGTAGTGGTGCACATCTGTAGTCCCAGCTACTCGGGAGGTTGAGGCAAGAGGATCCCTTGAGCCCAGGAGTTCAAGGCTGTAGTGAGCTATGATCTCACCATTGCACTCCAGCCTGATGAGAAAGCAAGATCCTGTCTCTAAAAAAAAAAAAAAAAAAAAAAAAAAAAAAAGGCTATTATTCATGTTTTAGGTTACTATGTAAATTTCCCTTTGGGAGCCACAGACATTTTTTAATCTGATGAAAACTACGGACCCTCTATGTCCTCAGAAACGTTCTCATATTATATAAAGTGTTGAATCTATTCCAAACAGGTCGTGAGTACAGAAGACTCCCAAGTCCATTCAGGTACCCAGCTCAAGAACTCTTGTTTTAGTGGTTTGGGAAGACTAACACAAGGCTAAACACTTACATTTAAAAAGAAACACAATGAGTCTGCTTGTTCAGGGTGCCTAAGTACCTGATCACATGTAAGTCAGATGCAACTGTAAAATACAGTTTCACTTATTTCAAAATAAGTATTTTAAAGAAAATCCAAAATTCTCCACAGTAGTATATTCAAACTGCTTTGCATCTAAATACACTGAATGAAAGGGCTACTACCAGCTGGCAGCAGCTCTCAAATTTAAGAAATGAGGGCTGTGATCTGATATAGGGGAGGGTCACAAGGTATTGAAATGGTGCTGCAGAGTTCTCCAAATAAATATGCAGAAAACAGCAATCATACATGTCAAATAAAGGGGGGTGCGGTACTACAGAGGGGAAAGAGCCAATGGTGTCCCCCTAGCTTGATCCACCACTGCCAGGTGGATCCTAAAAGTACACGCAACTACATTTTTCTATCCTTGCTGATTGTGATGAAAAATTAACTTGGTTCAAGAGACAAATACAGGAGACATTTAAAATCAACACTGCAGAGTTTCCTCTTCTCAGGCTGTGAAGCATGACCAAGCAGCAGAAGGAGGCGGGATCCTGGAGCTGGCCCCTCATCTGCATCCGCGGGCAGGAAACGGCAGCAGAGGAGGGGCAGAGAGGAGAGAGCTGACCCAGCTCGGAGCAGACGGAGGAGCTACAGGTGAAGACAAAACATCCGACAAATGTGGGAAACTCAGTCACCAGGCAGGCGACCGCAGGCACTGGGATTTTCAAGAGCAGGTAAGAGAAGCCAAATCTCACAGACAGAATGAAGCAGTGGGAAGTCTCACAGAACTAACCAGGGAAGAAGGGTATTTCCAGCTAGGAAGGCAGCCCTACAGAGGCCCTGGCTCCGGACTCAATTCAGAGGCAAAGCTTCAATCCCCAGGAAAGAAAGTTTGAGAAACAGACAAGGTTGCAGGAACCGAACCAAAAATCCCATTCTAGCTAAAAATCGGGACAAAGTACGGCAATGGGGACAAAGAGGAACACCAGAACCAGGGCTGCTTGGCAATGAAAATAAGCACAATGCAGGAAACCTAGTAGTCAGTCCTGAGACCATAAGGTCCCCAGGACAGGGCAATGCTAGACAGGAGACTCCACCCCACAAGGACGCTGAGCTTGAACTTCAGTCTTCCTGGTTTCTGCCTGGATCACAGAATTAGAGTGGAGGTAAGCAAGGCAGACATCAGCCCTGACTTCAGGGAGCTGTTTTTTTCTCCCCCCCATAAAATATAATTTCAGGCTATCAAAGAAAAGTACAGAGAGTCTGATGGAAGAGACCAAGCATTAATTTACACCATCTCCCAACAGCTTGAGCAAACATATGGAAGTGGGAAGCACAGAACATGTTAAGGAAACTGTTTATTACAGTTGGGGTAAAATAAAAGGTAAGTGTTGGAATAAGATTAGAAAAGAACGACCATGAGTGCCAGCCTAGGGAGTTTAGATGGGGCAGGGGAGGGCTGTATGGAAAGGACGTGTTCAGAACTGAGTCACAGAAGATTAATATATCAGTGCTGTCACAGAAACCAAGGGAGAGAGAATTTCCAGAAGAAGGTATAACCCTCATCTCCAAATGCTACTGATATTAAGAAATATAAAAATCACTCTGGGAGGCCGAGGCAGGAGGATCGCTTGAGGTCAGAAGTTCAAGACCAGCATGAGCAAAAAGCAAGACCTCATCTCTACTAAAAATAGAAAAAATTAGCTGGGTGTGGTGGCACACACCTGTAGTCCCAGCTACTCGAGAGGCTGAGACAGGAGGATCAACTGAGCCCAGGAGTTTCAGGTTGCAGTGAGCTGTGATAATGCCACTGTACTCTTCCTAGGGCAACAGAGCAAGACTCTGCCTCAAAGTAAAACAAACAAATAAAAATACTAACTGGAAGGCAGCTCTCTACCAGTTATTAGAGTGGAAATTATAGGGTGAATAGGTGGTCGGAAGAACCAAGTCAGGAGACAGAACAGTGCTCAGTACCACAGCCCACCAAAGAAGTTATGTGTTAGAAGAAAACAAAAGACAGTTCCCTGAGTCTTTACTGTTTTTGCTGTTTTTAAAAACAGGCAGGCCTGAGCCAATAGATTAAAGATGCAAGAAATGAAACTGGGTAAATGATAAGTAAAGAATGTTTAAAAGAACAGAATTATGAGTTCAGCTCATATCAAAATGCTTTTATATTAATAATTCCACTTTGAATCTCTCTTTCTAATGTACTTTTTCTCAGTATAAAATCTCTATAAATTATTCAATGTTGGTAACACGTCTGGTCCATTGTTCAATAATCAAAAAATACATATCAGTTTTTTTAACTTTATCAAATCAATTAATAAATTATGACACAAACTGTGGTGGTTTTTTTTAATGGAATGTAATAAGCAGAGTAAGAGAAAAAGGAGGGGAAAGAATGGGTTGTAGAATTACCCAGAACTATGTTTGAACTGTATTTTTAACATCAGTGTGACCGTATCATCACTTGCATGCTTACAAGCATAAGTACATCTAAGGGATTTACACTAAGGGATTTACAAAACTTTCTCATCTGATCTTCGCAACAGCCTTCTCAACTTAGAGGTTCAACAACTTGCCCAACTCAATTAAGAAAGAGGTAGCATAGGGATCTGACCGTGAGTCCCACTCTAAGGATCAATGCATTCTCAAATTGTAATGTCAAGCTCTATGACCTCCAACAACTCTCTGAGCTTCAAGTCCTAACACTTCCCTTATAGTTTCGCCATGAAGAAGTAAAAAAAGTAATATTGTACGTGGATTAACATTTAACACAGAGAAGATCTCAATAAATGCTGGTTTCCTTCCCTCCTTCCTCTGTTTCATTTTTTAAATCATTTTCTTAAAACCTTTATCCTTCTACTCTAGGGTACTGTCTCTTCTATGCCCCCAAACACTACATGTACACCCCTAACAGCACTATGACCCCATGCTGCAACTGCTGGCTTACCTGTCTGCTTCCTGATACTCAGAAAGCTCTTCAAGGACCAAGGCCTTTGTCCATCATTAGCTTTGTGTCCCTAGTTTACAGTGAATCTGACATGTAGTAAGTGCTCAATAAATGTTTCTTGTTTCAACTAATTCTGGTTAACATTTAGTTCTTCTATCTGCTTAGGTAGCCTCTGTCTAAAACCCTAAGTCACTAGGCCCATCCAACATAGCTCCAGATTGCAACTGTTCTGCTATATGCATGTGTTCAGAGGGCAGCAAACTACAGCAAGCTGGCCCACCACCTGTTCATATAAAGAAAGTTTAACACAGCATCTTCATTTATTTACATGTGGCAGAGTACCTGTAATAGACCATAAGGCCTGCAAAGCTCAATACATATGCTATCTGGCCCTTTTCAGAGAATGTTTGCTGACCTCTGCATTAGCTGGATCTATTCAGTGAGTCAACAAATACTAGAATATTTACTATGAGGCAGTCACTGCCTTTATGTGCTGGGTATATGTGGAGAACAACAGGCACAGCCCTGGCCTTCAGAGAGCTTACAGTCTAGCAAGCAAAGAAGATAAAATGCTTAAGTAGTCAAATAAATAAACACTAAATACTATAGGTGAACATACCTAATCCCAAAATCTGAAATCGTAAATGCTCCAAAACATTCTGAGCATCAACAAGATGTCTAATGAAATGATTTCAGATTTTTGGATTAGGGATGCTCAGCTGGTACACTGCAAATATTCCAAAATCCAAAAAAATATGAAATCCAAAACACTTCCAGTCCCAAGCATTCCAGATAAAGGATACTCAACCTGCACCAAACATGAAAAACACAGTAAAGGAAAACTGGATGATACCACTCAACAGAATAATGACTGTGAGTGGAGAGGAGACATACTTTATATTGAGCAAAAGGGAATGTTTCTCTAAGAAGGTGCAATTAAATGACACTTGAATCATTTGGGGGACAGGGAACAGCCGTGTGAGAGATGAGGGCATCTGGCAGGAAGTCCAGCAAGACCTTAGGCTCTGAGGAAGAAAAGACCTAGTATGTTCAAAAGATGATGCAGGTAGAACATAATGAGCCAGAGGAACTCTGATAAAATGAGGAGGGAAATGCAGGCAGAGGTTACAGAGCACCTTGTAAGCCATTTTAAAATCTGAATTTTAATTTTTAAATTTCTAAGTGACATTTTTATTATAAAGACAATTGGTAAAAACTTAGGGGCTAATATTTCAGATTCACAAAACTATTCTTTCTTCAGGAATATGAATAACAATAGCAAGCAAATCCACCTCTAATTACATTACCTTTTGCTTAAGAGTAAGGATTTTCTTTTAACTACCTATACTTCCTTAAATATTTTGATTATCTCTAATTATCCCCCGTAATTAAGATTAATACAACAAATCAACAGTTGCAAAGGCAACAATTTTTCCCTAGTTCTAGGCTGATATGTCTTTATAACAGCAATGCAAAAACTGTTCCCTAACTAACAAATCATATTGTATCTAATCTGCATAATTAAACACATAAGTAAGGTTTCCATTCACAGAATATTTGAATATGGAAGGGTAATATGATATAAGGAACTGGTGTATTAAAATGAGATTGAGATTTGTTACAAATAAATGATTGAAGTGTTTGATTTATTCTTTTGTAAATAAGAATCAAGATTTTTCTCAACACATTTAAAAAATTAATAATAGTATTACTAACGAAAAATTGTTCTAAGCACCTTATCCCCATAAACTCATTTGCTCTCCATAACAATCTTATAAAACAGGGAATATTATTTGTATTCCTATTTTTTTATTTTTTATAGACAGGGTTTCACTCTGTCACCAAGGCTCAAGTACAGTGGTATAATCATAGCTTACTGCAGCCTCCAATTCCTGGCTTCAAGAGATCCTCCTGCCTCAGCCTCCTATGTAGCTGGGACTACAGGCGCGTATGCCTGGCTAATTTTTGTATTTTTACTTATTTATTTTTTTTTTGAGAAAAAGGGTCTCCCTATGTTGCCCAGGGTGATCCTGAACTCCTGGCCTCAAGCGATCCTCCTGCCTCTGCCTCCCAAAGTGCTGGGATTACAGGTGTGAGCCACCGCACTTGGCCCCGGTATCCCTATTTTAGAGATAAAAACATTTAGGCACAGATGGGTTAAGTAGCTTGCCCAAGATAACTCAGCCCAAGGTTTTAACCAGCAGGCACAGTGCCTCCCAATCATGATGTCATTCTTGTTGATTTGCATTCCAGGGTGCTTTCCTAATGGGTGGAATTTCAGTTAGTACATTCTTGGAAGCATATTTTTATCCTCATGAACTTGATTTATCTGTGCCACAAGAACTTTTTTAAAAAGGTTATAAAAACTGTGGTGCTAGAAAAAAATAAGATGACTAAGAAAACCTAAGCACACTCTGATATTTACTTCCTCAAACACACGTAAGATGGCAGCAATAACAGCAGCAATCATTTATTGAACATCTCTTAATGTCAGGCCACTCTGCCTTAGTAATCTCATTTGATATTCATAAGCTATTATTAGTACCAATTCCCAAATATAGAAAATGAGATTCTGAGAAGTTAAGCATCTTTAAAGCTCCTGTTCTGATTACACACTGTCTACAGGTAAAGACAGTTTCCTCTGTACGGCTGAGTGCAATGAATCAGTACTGTATAAATATTTCATGTTTATACAGCCTTGTTCGTCCAATTGATTTAAGACCTTTGGTGGACGCAGGCAAAGAACTTTCCCTACTATTCTTTTTTTTTTTTTTTTCATATTTAAAGCTTTTATTTTGAAAAATAAAATACAAAAGTCATTAAGCTGTAATTTCCCAACTTCTGAGAAACAATACAATGAATTATTTATATAAGGAAGATATTTAATATTATGCACATCAATACATTTGAAGAGACACACGTGTTCTACAAAACATTAGAACATATACAGATGACCTATTCCAAAATGAAACTGCCCAATTTTGCTTACAGGATCCTATTTTTTAAACCCTCCCCTTGAAAACAAAGTTTGTAATCTGGTAAGAAAGGATGAGGACAGGAGCAGTTTTAACAGAAAGCGTGTGTCCCTTCTGGGCTCCTTCTCATGGGGCAGTGCATGTTATCAGGGTCAAGAGCTCTTCACTCAGGAAGCAGATCACTCCAGGAGGCCCAAATGTGTGCAGCGGGGGAGACTGGCAAATGAAGAGATGCGGCCACAGTGCAAATGCTCCACTAAGCTCCGCAGGGGACAGCCAGTTCTAGAAACTTCCCTTCCATTGAAAAGGCAGCAATCTTTCCTCATGTATGAAAGAGGTTCTTTGTTCTGCTACTCCATTTGCTCAGTCTGGGAGTTTTCTTTAAGAATGTCAGGTAGTTGAAATTCTCCTTTATAGACCCTTCTCGTGTTTTCAAGGATTTTGGGGTCAGGTTTTCCATAGTTAGGTGGATTGGCATACGGGTCATATCCAAGACCGCATCTTAAAAAATAAAGGAGAGAGAAAGAAAGAAAACCCTGAGTGTGGCAATCGACATCTCCCATTCTAGTGCTGGGTGGAAGGAGGAGGTTTGTGTGCCTGCTTCAGTTCTACCTGCAGGGCCTGCTCAATGTGAATGCCCTCCATCCTGGATTTCTTAAATGTTCAGTAGGAAATGAAAGTAAAATATTTATTATAAAAGATGTGTTAAAATGTCTTTGGGGAACCTGTTGAGTTGGAGTTCATCAGATAGCTGCCATTTCTGAGAAGCAGTTCTGAAGCCTATGCACTCTTTCTGAAGACCACAGTCCTTTGAAATAAGCCAAGTTGCTTTTTCTCTAGTGGCATTAAATGACGTCAGGATCTTTCAGTGGGACTGTCCCAACCATCCGCTTTTGGACTTTTTAGCACAACAGTAAGCTAAATAGCTGGTGATGTCAGTTAAACTAGACTTATGGTAATTATAGACAGAACAGTTTTACCTGGTAATGACCTGTAACTGGTGTGTTTTAATTTTTTTAAAGAATCATATTAATCAAAATGGTTCATGTACATCATTCAGAAAGACACAAAAGAGCTCACGAATACAGTTTCTATGCAAAAGGCATTTAAGCAAGATTTGCAATGTACCTTTCCATTTTTGCAAACATTCAGCCTATCTTTTTAGAAGGAGCAGAGAAACGTGCAGTACACTTCACTTGAGGACGAACAATAGTCACAAGAATGGAAATACATTTGCTTTACTTGAGAAGGAAAATATTAGGTGGTGGGGCCAGAGGATCTATAACATCTTCAGGGGATTTCCAGGGTGTTGGCCATGGCAACACCTGCTAGGATCACACCAGCTAACAGTTCAGTAAAAGTGTGTTGGTATGCCAATAAAACATGATACAAGGACATGCTTGCTAAGCTGGCTCAATCCAGGAGTATATTTTAAAGTATTTAGTACAATGTATGATCTATATATCCTTTAGGCAACCCTCCCCAAATACTGCTTCTTTCCAACAAGACATTGATAAATGCTGAATGGCAGGGATCTCCTGTGTGTCCTTCCTGGGAAAAGTCCGCAGTGCACCTATTAGAAATTGCTATTTAATAGACATATATACCAATCCACCAGCCCTAACAAGAAGTCTAAGGGCAGTTAACATTCTTCTATGAAAGCTGAGGAGCTTACAAGGATGCAGACGAATAAAAAGCCAGCTCAACGTCAAGATTCTCCTCTGAAAATTAGGCAGACTAGCGGCTGATCAAGACCCCAACATCCAGTCCTGTAGATTGACCATAGCATCTAAGCCTGAAAAATACCTCAGGCAGAAATAATCACACACCTGTGGCCAAGCTAAAATGCACCTCTAGCTTCATGACCTAAACCAGAGCTTCTTCCTGTTACATAAACCAAGGGAAATTATTTGTCAAATATACTCCAAAATGTGCTATGATATTTACACAGGTGTGGCCAATTCATGAAAATTAATCAAGCTAAATGCTTATATGTGCACTTTTTGGCTCGCATTTTACTTTTAAAAGTTTTACTTATATCTGTACATATAGTAAGTACATGTGCATATATATTTATATACATATGTATAAAAAAATACTGAACAGAGGTAATTAACATAAGGTACTGAAAGATCCTCACATAATGAAAAGAAGTGATACCTTTATGGAACTATTATTTACAACCATTTAAAGGTTGGAAATGTCTTCTAGAAAATAATTTAGTTCGAGTAGCAATTGCTGATGAATAATCATCAGATACAGCTAGAGTATCAACTAGCTTCAACTAATTTCATCTTCTCATTAGCTGAGTTTTCATAAAGATTTGCTTGAATTTTAATTTTATATACATTCTTCCTTTTAAAAACATGTAAAGTGAATTTTAAAAAAAGAAAGAGGATAGGAGGGAGAAAGGATATATGAATTCTGCTGTGTGGAGATGCTGGAATAGTTTAATTGTTTTAATTTAATACACTTTCTTATTAAGTTTTACTCATCCATTACTAGCCCCTATGAAAAATAATGATTTTATGATAGACCAAGTGGAACAACCCAAAAAGTCATTTTATATCATAAATAAAATTAACTGGTTTTCTTAAATGTTCAAAGTTTTTATCCTTGTGAACAGTCAGGTATTAGCAGCTTAAAAGGAATCCAGAGTTGTCTAAGAGACTGTACGTAGATGTGCTCCAAATTAACCAGGAAGTCTTTTCTATGTCCTATGGTACAATTACAAAAAATTCCATCTAGAAAAAGTTCTCACAGCCTAAGAAAGATCAAAAGCATTCACATCAATGTATTTTGTCAACATTACTTAAGTGACTTCTTTATTGGTGCAGTTACAAGGTAACTGGAGACATACACAAGCAATTACTGAGCGTAGCCTCTCATACAGAAAGAAGAGTAACAGCAATGAAATAAGGATATTCTACCCACTCTCACATTCCAGTTCACTCACCCACACCTACCTTAATGCCTACCAGATAAACATTCAGAGACTATAAAAGCAAAAGACTTAAAACCTTCTGTCTACTTTCAGTCAAATAGCACCAAAAGGGCTATCACCAAATAGAAACACAGGGAAAGAAGTTCCTCTTCTTTGCAGAACACAATTATTCTTTGCATTAACAATGTAAAGTTCTGCATTTGCTAGACCTCGCAGATTTCTATTCTTATCCCTGTACAAATAATCAAAGCTGCATATATCTCAGAATGTTGATTACTACAAATGGATGAGGTACCCCAAAAAAAGAAAAAAAAAAGAATGTTGACTAGAAAGTGTTATATTTATATTACAGTTACCAAGCTCCCTAGACCCTGCCCCACAGTCTTCAACAATCAAAAGTATTTCACACAACATTAACACAATAGAAACAAAATAAATAAGATAAATACAGTTTCATCAAATTTTCCAATTTTCTAATGGCCTTCTAATAAGTTAGAAAATTTCTGGCTCCCAGAACCAACAAAACCAATAAAAAGGATTTATAGAGCGATCATAACCATCACCCAGTGTTTACACAGCACCTACACTACACAGACTGAAGCATTATGACACGGCTCAGATCCTAGACTACACAGGAGGCTGCCTCCACAACATCCTCCCTACTTCCTGTTATCAAAAGGTAAAGAAATAAATACCTGTGAAAACAAGCTATCTTCATTACCATCCCCTCCTAGTTTTTTTTCTATCTGCCATCAAATTCTACCATAAATAATCAGCAACCTTAAGCCACCCTCATTATTTGCCTTTCTAATCAAATTTCATTTGCTTCAGTTCAATTTTTCTTTAGTTTATCCTTAGATTCTAAAATGCCAAGAGGGAAACTAGACAGCATTCACCTTTGTATCTGCCCAGAGCCTAACACAGCACCTTTTGAATGCTGCTACACTTTTTACAACTTTAAGCTGAATTGTAAAAAAAGAAAAACAAAATAGTTATAGGAATTCAGCAAATCTTGGTGAAATGAGTCAGCTGAAACATTCACAGTCCAGGCTTGAGAGGTATTATTGAAACTGAAAATGTTGCCACTGAAGAATAATAAATCTGGCTGCAATTATCACCATTAAGCTGACATCTCCATGTCTCTGTCACACCGCAACCCACCATATAACCAAGTGTCATCTTCACCTGATGCACAGGCACCTCAAACTCAACATATTTAAAAACGAACATTTCTTTCTGCCACCTTCCCAAGACCTGTGCTGCCGGCATACCCTCTTCTCAGTGAATGGCATGGCCACTTACCCAGATGCCCAAGTCAGCAATCTCTGGAGGGCAGGCGAGTCCTGTCTCTCCCTTACCTCTTACATCCATCCAATCACCGTGTCCTGTCATCTTCTCTACATCTGCATTGCCACCAACATGCTACGTCACTATAGTCTCCAACACCTGAACAAATTCCCAAATGATCTCACTACAGATCTACTGTTATCTCCCTCCAACCCACTGGTTACGCGACAATTTTGAAGTGCAAAATAAATAAATACAAAGTTGGGTATGTGTGCACACATGCAGAAACCTTGTCTATCTCACACATTATGATGATACCTCTTGGTGTACCTAGCAAGTATTGGATCTACAATAAATATGAAAACTCATTCATTTGACCAAAAAGACTGTCACATGCTTTTTACCCCAAGTGTAAACATTGCCAAGCTTTTACTAAGACATTACTTAGCACTGATTAGGCTACAAAAGTAATCCCAAATAGGGGCCCAGCCCAGACAGGGCTTATGACTGAGATGAGAAATAGCTTTCTACATATAAGGTAGTAAACTAACAAGATGACATTACATAAAAACAAACTAATATATCACAATAAGTAGCGCTGAAAAAAAAAAAAAGAGAGTCTTTGAGTGGGATTATTAAAGGATGAGTAAAATGTAAACAAAGAGGAAGACACTACAGATGAAAAACTATGCACGTGCCCACACATGGGTGTGCTTATTCACATGTCACGCAGCATCGGTAGGATCTGAAAGGAGGGGAAAAAAGGCCAGAGACACTGATCTGAGCACAGAACAGGTTTACATTTTTAAAGGTTAAAGCTGAACACTTAGAGAGCAGTGCAATATAAAGAACAATGAAATTCGGGTAAAGGGATTAAGACTTGATAGGATTAGGGATAACAGCCCTAACCTTTGACTGTACCAGCTACACACTTAAAGTACATTCTCTGATTTGAAGCCTACCACCAGCCTATAACTTAAACACTATTATTACTGCCTCGGTTTACATACGAGGAAGCCGAGTCTTAGAAACATTTACAATATATTTATTCCAGGTCAGATAGTTGAGAAGTGGAAGAACTGGGGTTGAATATAGCAACTTCAAAGCCCTTGCAAGTCCACAGGAAGAATCCTCTATGAAAATAATGTGATGCAAGTAATGTCTTAAAGCCTAATAAAAGAGCACGGGGTAAATTAAAGTCCGTACACTTGGCAAAGCAGTAGCTGCAGTAATCTAGACCCGAGGTGAGCAGAACGAGACCAGAGTGAGAGCAGTGAGATTATAATACAAGAGAATGTGATGGGCCAAAGGCAGTTCTAAAAAAAAAAAATAAAGAGATGTTGAGATTCAAAGGTAAGTCCACAGTCTCTAACCTGAAATATGAAAAGGATAATGGTACTGTAAACAGAAATTGGGCCAATTAAAAAGTGGACTTATTTTCCACTTTAGATCTTTTGAATGAGATGAAGATGAGCTATCCAAACGAAAATGTCCAACAGGAAACAGGAGCGATGAGACCAAAGCTTGGTTAGAAGAAAGGAGGATATTAATGTTATAAATACTAATCTTATATTCATGCGTATTTCTTAAACCAACAGAGACATTGTTTTAATATGGAAAACTAACAACTGTTACCCAAAAAAGAAAAAAAGGCTTTTAATAGCATAACACTTACCCACACAACAATACGTTCCCACGGAGGCCCTGGCAACAGCACTTCTGCACATGTCAATTCAAGCCAAAAACTCCCTGCCACCTACTCAAGTCCCTTGCAAACTATTCCACACCCACTGCGGTATCTTTGCAGCATCTTTTTGGAACACAAAATATTAACAGTGCCTGCTAAAATTCATATGGAAATCGCAGCCAAACATTAGGCTTTCAACCTATTGGCAGTATCTATTTTTCAATTTCTAATCAACTTAAGTCATACAAAGATTTTTATTAAATGTCAGGGAAACAATGATGGATTTACATTAGACACCAGGTACTTAAAGAAGACATCTGCAGACAATACAAAAAATTACAATTGAAATGTCATCTGGTCTCTGTATTATCATGACCAGATGTTATCAAAATAGACAAAATTTTTAAAGTAACAGAATGAAACACAGTGTACCATTTATGTTAACTAACACTTAACACTGTCTACATCCTAAAAATTAAGGAAACATCCATATACAGTAAAAGCACATTTATGAAAAGTTGAAAGGATACACACAAATTCATATTAACAACTGCTTCTGAGTAGAGAGGCAAATAGACTGTAAAGGGAAACAAAGTACATTTCAAACTATATCTGTAATATTTCATTGCTTTCACTTAAAAAAAAATCTGAAAAACATACACCAAAATGTTAGCATCTGTTAATTTAGGGTAAAGGTCACAGGGTGTTTATTGTGCTCTCTTTGCCATTCACTATTTCTGAAATTTTACCCAAATTTAAAAAAAAAAAAAGCTCCATATCTCTCACCTAATTAAAATAGCACATGAAACATAGCTGACATATCCTGCCTGAGTAACAACTCCAGGGTGAACAGGGTGAAGCTTACTCCTTCAACAAGCAGCCATTTCTATTTTGGACTCCTAACATATTTCTTGAAATAGAATGACATGATTGGCAGAACTCAATTCCAGTATGATCTCCTGAAGTGAATCTACAGGGTGAGCCTTGACTATAGGCAAGTTCTCCAGTGGCAGCAACTAGCAAAGGTCACTGACCTCAGCATCTCCTAAGGAAGCTAAGAGGAAGATCCAGGAAGGAAGACACTAATAAGGACAAGTCTTCTGGATAAACCCAATGTCCCCGGCTCTCACCCTCACCATTGTCCCTGTCCCCTTTCCAAGTCCTTCCTCAAAAGCCAGTCACCCACAGAGACATTCTGCAGGACAGTGGCTCCTTTTTCCCCTGAGAGGTGAACCTCTGCATTAGTCTTTTGGGTTAGCCATTTGCCCACTGGAGAAATGCACAGCGTGTTCTTTAACAATGCCATGCGTTCACTCAACAATCACTGATACCAGACAGGCTCCACGGAAGTAAGAGTAAGGGCAAAATCCCCACACTCAACTTCTATTAATTTTCCCTCCTCTCCATTTCTTAGTCTTAAAACACCCTCACCATCAAATCCAGGAAAATTCAAGTCTGAACTGTGACTAAATGATTCCTTAGACTTATTACTACAGTAATAAGTCTACTACTACTGTCATGAGCCAGCGCAAGAACTTGAGGTGTGAGCTGAGGCAATCTGAACAAAGCACGGCTCAGGGAGGTCACCTGCCCAAGCCACAGCAGGTAAGCCTGACCACCTGCCACGCCCAGGACAACGGAGGGTGAAGAGACAAGGAACATGTGCTCATTCTTTCATTCTCTTCTTCTTGCCAGCCAGAGATGGGGTTCAGCAACTGACAAGACCCCTCCACCTAAGAGAACAAAAATAAATAAAAACGAAACATTGCTGTGCATACACTCTATTATGTGTTCGTTGGGGGAACAATAAGATATAAAGAAGTTGTACAGTCATTCCTCATTGTCCGCGGTGGATTGGTTCCAGGACCTCCCTCTGACACCAAAATCTATGGATGCTCGAGTCCCTGACACAAAACGGCCATATTTGCATATAACCTGCACACGTCCTCCTATACACTTTAAATCATCTCTAGATTACTTATAATACCTAATACAATGGAAACAATATATAAGTAGATATTACACTGTATTGTTTGGGGAATAATGACAAGGAAAAAAGTCTGTTCAGCACAGCAACAACCATCCATTTTTTCCCCAAATATTTCTGATCTGCAATTAGCTGAATCCACAGCTAAGAAAACAAGGGGATATGTAGGGCCAACGGTACAGTGATGCTGTAGTTCAAATTTCAAGAAACAGAATTCCTTTTAACAGGGAGTAGGCATACAGGAGATTGGTGTGATTTCTAGAACTCTTGACTCTACATTAATAATAGCAACAGAGTAATGAAATTTCCCAGAATCTATACTCCTAAAGGCACGCTAGCACCCAGCCAAGAGAAGGTACAACCGCCAAGGCCCTGGTCATCTCAGACCTGGGAAAGCACAGTCCAGACAGGGCTCACATTGCGACTTCCACGGAACAAGATCAAAACTGTCTTATGAGTGACAAAATGGGCCTGTGCCTAGCAAAGCAATCCAGGGCCAGTTCAGACAGTGAGAGAAAGAAAACGCATGCATTGGAACACATCCCTGTGTCTGACTAGAGTGGAGGTTATCTAAAAAAAGAAAAGAGTAACAGAAAATAACCATATATAGGCCTCAATATAACAGGCTTTGGAAGTCCAAAACTGAACAACTGAAACTCCATGTGGGAGACCCAAAGAACCGATGGCCATTCCTAAAAAGGACGATGACTTCTACGCCGCCAAGGTCAGCTGGGAGCCGATTACTGCAACCTAGACAAGAGGTAATGAACATCTGGCCACAGGTGGTGGCTGCAGTAACACAGACAGAAGAGAGACAACATGACACACAGTGAGAAGGAAGAGATGACAACAAATGGTTACTGACCAGATATCAGAGATGGAAAATTCAGCCTTCTAGGGTATTTAACAACCCTTCTAGGGTTATTTAAGGATAGCAACTACCACTTACTGACCCTTGATATGTGTCAGGCACTATACTAACTGCTTCATGTGTGTATCTGGTTTAATTCCCGCAACCATCATTTGTGGCAGGTACTATAATTAGTCTGCTTCAGATAAGAAAATTACCCCGGACACTGGAAGTCTGTAAGCAGAGGCATTAAAAAGAATGCCAACCCTTCCTTCTCCTCACAAGGACGCTTTTGGCCTTGAGGAGGCCAAGTTTCATTGAAAACCTAAGAGAAACTACTGTTTTTCAACAGTCCTGTAAAAGGAAGTGCACACATGGTTCCTGTTAGTTCTAATGGAGCTGTGATGTAATCCCCAACATTAGGACAGGCAGCTGCACGCCTCACTGGGAACCAAGGTGCTAGGAAAAGTACGCCACGACATATTGTTTCTGTCCCAGCCTGCGTGGATGCCTCCCTTCTAGGGCATTTCTGCACCCTGGTTAATTAAACAGGGACCTGAGTCTAATCTACAGTGAATGTGGGAATGTTCTCTTCCTACCAATTTGTATACCACCTAAAAATGCTATAGCTGGTTTTGGAGGGAAGAGCAGTTAAAATCAAACATGCTAACTGAGACATTCAAATATCTGGGAAACAGCCACTGAGCAACTGCACATTTGCTACAGCAAATTAGGGCTCAGGTGGATTCGCTGAACTACGGCTCATTAATACCAGAGGCTGTGTGGAAGTCATTCATACCGAAATGACAGCTGAAACCAACTCCCCAGTGCCTACCTGTTCCATGTCCGTGACCTCCTCCCAATCTGACCCCACTATTCCAACATAGCGAATTATCTAAACTCCACATACGATGGTGACAAAGTCCTACAGACTGACTCAACCTGAGGTGTAGGATGTGGTTCAGGGATAGGCATTAAAAAAAAAAAAAAGACATCTTTCTGGTGTGTCAATTATACACAATAGAAAGTGATTTTTAATCTATTACATCAAACAAAATTTCACAACACTTTCCCGCTTGCAGAAGGCTACTTTTTAATGTCTCTGCCACCCTACCGCCCCACCCCACCCCCTCTCTTCTGGGCAAACTTCCGTGATAAAGGGTGCACTCTGGTGGAAAAATGTCAGGGCAGTGGCCAAAGTAGCTAAGATTTCTGCTTGTCCAGATTAAGCTAAAGAGCCAAAGAAAAAGATTAAAGATGAATAAAGGGGAAGAAATTTCCAATATGAATTTAAATCACACGTTGGTCTTTGATGTGCAGGAGGATGGGCAGCCCGGGTTTGAATCTCTGGCTTCACCACTTCCCAGTTCCACGACTCAAGGGCAAATTATTTAACTTCTCCATGACTTGGTTTTTCCATTTGTAAAGTGAAAATGACAATACTCAAAGGACTGCTGTGAGAATGAAATATGAACAT